>KE510383.1:14524-28001 GCA_000441515.1 Elaeis oleifera | reverse complement strand
ATATATATATATACAAATGTTAAAACTAATCAGATAAAATTTATGCGAAAAAAATTAAATAATAATAATGTTGCTGCCAATCTCCTCTTCGTCTGTTTATCGATTATCGGGAACGAGCATCTGCAAAATGAAGTCCGCACTGACCGAAATTGTCTTCGATGGGATCTTTCGATGCCTAAGTTAAAGGGGAAGACTGGACAACAGTAGTATAAGAATGGAGACAAAGCTCAGCATATAAAAATTGACTTACTTATACTGTTGTTTTACCTCTCTTTTATAGGAAAAAATGGTTGTAACCATCAGATATGGTCCCGCATTTAGTGGCGTAGAATCATTAGATTGTAATCTCATTATGGGTTGTCAATCTCTGAGGATTACGTCGTGATATTCGTAAGATAATCGTCTGAGATGGTTATACTAGAATAAGTCGACTGACTAAATATCGGGGGTTGACTGTCGGTTAGCAGATTTGAGATACCGACGGTCGTAATCCGTTGTCTATAGAGTCCGAACATCGACTGCTTACTGATACTAAGTCGATAAAGGGGGTTCGATCGGTCGGTTGAAAGTAGTGTCGGTCTGCTCAACCGACATATGGTCGGTAGTGACTTCCAGGATTGTCTGTTCGTTTGGTGGGTCAGAGTCAGACGTCGGTCGGTGTGTGTCGGAGATCGATCGGTTTATGAAGGTCGGTCGGTTTACTCCAACAGTTGCCCCCCACTCTCGAGTCCAATGGTGAATCATCGCGTGCGTCGTCACGTGGTTAATTGCCTTGGATGAAAGGAATTGTTGTCTGTCATGTCGAATCCTGACTTTGACACCACTTTTGTTGGAGTACGGTCGAAGTCATTTTGTCGCTTTCGAGCCATCGTATCGGCAGGAGGATCTGGGGTCAGGCATCGTATCGGGAATGTGAACTGGTGTCGCAGGATTTAATTCTGGCATGTAGACTTTCGTCACGTGTAAGGGTGCCATTGGGTCGGAGACGTTCAAGCGGATAGGGATGACGTGGTTTAATCTAGGACAGGTGCGTCGAACCGTTCGATCCATGATCGGTCCAGATGTTGCCATGTGTCATCATCCGATAGATTTTTGATTCGATCGCTTTCATCTTGACCGTTGATAGATCCTATATATAGGATCGCTCTCAGCCAAATCTTTACTTTTCATTGTTTTTGGTACTGGGATTTTATCGAATCGTTGTTCGAACACCCAAAGTTGTTGCTCCAGCTCAGGTTAACTTTCTTTCGAGTCTTTTTTCTTTGAAGTTCTTGTCTTCTTTAGAGTCATTTTTATAACTAGGGTTTCTCCTCAAGAAGATCGGTTAGAGAATCCGACTGATGAGTCCCAATCGAGTCCGGACGTAGAGGTTTCTTCACTTTCGAAACTGAACGTTGAACGGCTCTGAGAGCAATTTTGCATATCGGAGCAGTTTCAACTTTCCACCCCGGGGTCGATGATCGGATTAGGTGGCCTTCTACGTCCAAGATCTTCAGATGAGTCTTCGATTTTTGATTTCGAAATTTGTCCGGAATATCTTAGATTACTACGGACTCTGTCCGGCTCAGCTGGCATCGAATTAGATCCGACTGATAATCAGCTTTGCCTTATTGTATCGGATGTTGCCGATCGTCCCTCGCCTTTCTCTTTTTCGGACTTTCTTCGTCCTCCGACCTCACTCGAAGGCTCGAGGGTGGTGGTTCTTCAACCCCCGAAAAGATCTTTCATTCATCACCGATCTTCTATCGTCCATTCATGAATAGAAGAATCAATTTTCTTCGCCTTTTCTCTTCCCTGGGGTCTTCCTTCTCGTTGGGGCAACCTCCGAACTGGTCCTAATGACAACAGTCGAGTGGAGGTTGACGATCAGGAGGACTTTCATCGACTGAAAAATATGTCGGTCCCGAAGCAGAAAGAGCTTGTAACCGAACAGGTTCTTTATGACGCCGGTCTTAGTTCGGTTCCTCGCCTAGGTATATTATAGTACAATTGGTCGGTTATTCTTGATTTTCTTCCGGCTTGCTAACTTGCACTGACCTCCATTGTAATTACAGCTATGCAGCAAAGAGTACGTCTGTTGGATGTCGATATTCGTCAGCACGCTATCAAGAAGAGGGCAACATCTGAGGTCGGGCCTTCGCATCTGCTGAAGAGGCATCAGGCACCAGCTCCGGTCGACGTTTCGACGTCGGCTGTGGGACTGACGTCCCATCGGTATCGAGTTTCGAACCTATCTTGGCACTGTCGGCTCTGGTAGTGCTTCCTGCTGCGCCATCCGAGAAGAGGGCGGCAAGGGGGACCACTGAAGCAACATTGGTGATCTCGCCATCCGAGAAAGTTCGGGCCGAGGTAAGAGAGTCCGAGCAATCTGTGGCTGCACCGATTGCTCCTTCAGTCGGGGCGCAGTCGAGCTCGAGCTTCCCCTCGCTCTCGAACATGGGGCCGCCTACAAGAGATCGGGGGAAAGCTCCGGTGGCATCGGTGGATGAAGCCGCTTCAGAGGGCCACGCGGTGCATTTCGACCTCCAAGTACCCGAGGGTGAATCAGCTTTGGTCAATTCTGTATTGGCCAAACGACTGTGCCAGACGACCCTTCTTCTGGTTGATCGGGAGCGTCAGAAGAAGCGGTTGGTGGTCGAGATGTTCTCGTCCTTTTACCCGACAATCATTGAGGTAAGTTTCTTCGATAAAATCCTTCTTCTTTTCTCTTTTTTTTAACTGATTTATCCTTTGTCTGCAGTTGATCTACGACATGTCCGATCTGGAGGCCGGCTACACAAAGTTCGCCGACATTCGGAGTGCGTGGAAGAATAAGGTGGCTGTCGCGCTTGAACAACTCAAGTTGGCGACAGAGCGAGAAGCTAAATTTCAGAAGGAGGTTTTCCGACTTACCGATGACTTGGCATCCTCAGGGGTTGAACTTAAATCGGCTCATGAGATTATTTCAGCTCTTGATGCACAGGTCAAGAGCAAAAGACATTCTCTCCACCGACTTCGATAAGAGCGAGATGGGTGCATTGAAGAATTCGAAGCCGAATGTGGGCGTCATCGGGCTTGCCTGGAAAGATTGGCACTGGTCAAAGAAGAATTGTCGTCTGCTCGAGCCGATGTTGATTTGGTAAAGGTGGTAGTAGGTCAGCAAAAGAAGCACTGGGTTGGGCAGTTGAAGATTTTCGAGGCTCGAAAGAGTTCAAGGAAGAGATCCTCGAAGGTGGCTTCACTTCGTACTGTGTCGAGTATGAAGACGACCGCGATGCGGTCGGAAAGTTATATCTGGACCTCGACCTGAGCAGCATCGTCTCTTTAAGATTAGAAGATGGTGCTGATGAAGAAGAAGACACCCTGACACAGGGTGAAGCACCGACCGGGTCCGAAATCATTCAAGTTGACAATGCTACTCCCAAACAAAAGAACGATGACGAAGCTTAGTCGGTGTATCTATATTATTATTTTTTAAATTTGTCACCTGATACTTATAGTCAGAATTCGATCCGATTTTGTACTTTTTTTTGATAATGAATGAAATATTTTCTTCAAGTTAGAATTTTTGTTTGCTGAAATGTCTGTGATGTTTGTTTGTAGAATAATCTCTGAATGTAGATCGTAGATCCGACCATTTCATAGATTGTAAGGTTTGCTAGTCGTGTAGTTTCCAACATATTTAGTTAGGATAATGATAGTAAGTCGTGTATCCATTATCCGGACCTTGATCGGGTTTATACGTCGTATTATCTGATAAACGGTGGCAAGTCGAATGTCTCTTGACTGATTATGGCCATGTCGGTATAATTTCAATCCAATCTTGGTCATTTTGGTATTTTGCCTTTCTTAGTTGATATCAAGTCGGCAAATTAGCTAGCCATTTGAACAGAAAACTGACTATGGGGGCAGTGTGGCTTTTATGGAGGAAATCTGCATGGCCGGCGTTAGCTTCCTGTTGAAGTAGATAGGTCGGTTTTGTTGGGGAGTCGGGATGCAGTCGGTGGTCAGGTTGAAGGTTTCTGACTTCTTTCGAAAGTCAGACCCCAAGCCGTGATATCGATAATCTGACCTCCACAACGAGGATCGAGATTTCATTAGAAGTCTGGTTTACGATTTTGGAACAGAACTGTATTTTCAAGTGCATACAAGAATTATTGATAGTATAACTTTAGATTGTTGGCATTTCATGTTCGGAGAATAGCCGACCTTCCAAAGTTTCGAGCCGATAGGTACCCAATCTGTTTATCTCTAATATTCTGTAAGGTCCTTCTCAGTTCGGAGATAGCTTTCCTTGATCTAGAGATTTTGAAATTTTTGCTTTTCTCAGAACCAAGTCTCATAGTCGAAAAGTTTTCGGCTTGACTTTGGTGTTATAGTTTCGAGCTATCTTTTGTCGGTACGTGGTCATGCAAAGTTGAGCTTCGTGTTGGAGTTCTGGTAGGAGATCTAAGTCAGTTCTTCGACACTCGAAGTTGTTCGGTTTATTGTATTGCTCAACTCTTGTCGATGGTAACCTGATCTTGAGTGGGATCATCGCCTCCATCTCGTAGGCTAAGTTCAAAGGAGACTCTCCAATTGGTATATGGGGAGTTGTTCGATACGCCCATAAGACTGGATATAACTTTTCGACCCAAAGATCTTTAGCCTCATTTAATCGGGTCTTTAACCCATGTAAGATTGTTCGGTTGGTCACCTCAACCTCTCCGTTTGATTGCGGATGTCCGACTGATGTAAGCTTATGTATAGTATGAAACTTCGTACAGAATTATCTGAAGTCCTGATTATCGAATTGTCGTCAGTTGTCGGTGATGATGGTATGCGGTAATCCGAATCTGTAGATGATGGATTTCTAGACGAAGTCTTCTATTTTGCGTTCGGTGATTTGGGCCAGGGGTTCGATTTTCACCCACTTGGTGAAATAGTCGATTGCGACCACTATGAACTTCTTTGGTCAGACGTCGGAAGAAATGATCGAGTATGTCCATTCTCCATTAAGCGAAAGGTCAGGGTGCGACAATGGACGTTAGCTGACTGGCGGGTTGATGCTATATGTTGGCATACTTCTGGCATGGTTCGCATCTCCAGACCAAGTCATCCGCATCCTTTTCATGGTGGGCCAATAGTAACCTTGTCGCAAAATCTTGTAGGCCAGGGACTTGCCCCCCAAGTGGCTTCTGCAAATTCCATCATGTACTTCCCTAAGTGCATAGTCAGCATCGGTCAGTCCTAGGTACTTCAGTAAGGGAAGGGAGAATGACCTTTTGTAGAGATGACCATCCATCATCACATACTGGGAAGCTGTCCATCGGGTTCGTTTTGCTTCCACAGGATCTTCAGGGAGAACTCCGTCGGACAGATATCGGATGATCGGGTCCATCCAACTTGGTTTGGCTGTTAGCTGCAACACTTTTTTCATTTTGTTGATGCTTGGTTGTTCAAGACACTCCACGAATGTTCGATTCAGCGAACTGTAAGCAATCATTGTCAGTCTGAAAAGTGCGTCAGCTCGAGCATTCTCGGTCCTGGGTATGTGGAAGATCTCGAAGTATCTTAAATTCATCACGAGATCTTTCACCTTTTGAAGGTATTTTGCCATGATCGGGTCCTGAGCTTTGAATTCGCCTTTGACTTGTCCCACGATGAGTTGAGAGTTGGTGAAGACCTTCAGACTATCAATCTCGAGCTCCTTAGTCATTTTCAAACTGGCTAGGAGAGCTTCGTATTCGGCTTGGTCATTTGAAGCTTTGAAGTCGAACCGAAGAGCGTACTCGATGACTATCTCTTCTGAGTTGGTGAGAATGAGGCCAGCTCCACTGCCTTGAGCATTCAATATCCCATCGATATGCAGCACCCAAGTCGACCTTAGGTCGGGCTCGGGTGTTGCAGCCTCCTTCATAGTTGCATCTTCCGACTTGTCATCGGCTATCGTGCATTCTGCGATGAAGTCGGTTAGAACTTGTGTCTTCATAGACGGTCGTGGTCGGTATTGTATGTCAAATTCATTTAGCTTTACTGTCCACTTCGTCATTCGTCCTGATGTATCAGGACGGTGCAGGATTGCTTTTAATGGTTGATCGATAAGGACCACAATGGTGTGTGCCTAGAAGTAAGGGCGAAGCCGTTGTGTCGATATGATCAGAGTGTAGATCATTTTCTTCGCTCTTGAATATCAGACTTTGATGTTGTGGAGTATTTTGCTGGTGTAGTAGATGGGTCGGTAAATTTATTTTACCTTCCCAACAAGTACCGAACTAATCGCCTCTGTCGATGTTGCCAAGTAGAGATATAGTGTTTCTCCGACCTTTGATTTTATGAGCAAAGGTGGAGAAGCCAAGTACTTCTTCAAATCTCAAAGGCTAGTCGGTGTTCATCTGATCAGGAGAAGTCTTCGTTTGTCTTAAAGTCTTGAAGAATGGTAGATACCTCTCAGCCGATCTAGAGATAAATCGACTGAGTGTGGCGATTCTGCCATTCAGTTGTTGTACCTTCTTTTCGTGTTTGGATGCTTCATGTTGATGATAGCTTTATTTTTTCGAGGTTGGCTTCGATCTCTCGTTACGAAACAAGGAATCTAAGAAATTTTTTTGAGATCACTCCGAATGCACATTTGGTCGGATTTAACCTCATTTGGTGCCGTCGGAGCGTGTTTACAGCTTCTTCCAAGTTTTGAATATGATTCGAAGTCTGGGTGCTCTTCACCAGTATGTCGTCCACGTACACTTTCATGTTTCGTCCGATTTGTACTTTGAAGATTTTGTTGACGAGTCGTTGATAGGTGGCTCCGATATTTTTCAGATCGAAAGGTATTACTTTGTAGCAGTATAAGCCCTTGTCGGTCACAAAAGTCATGTGTTCCTCATCCTCTGATGCCATGCGGGTTTGATTATATCCAGCAAAAGCATCCATGAAGCACAGTAGTCGATGACCTGATGTTGCATCTACAGTTGGTCGATCTTTGGCAGTGGAAAGCTCTTTTGGACAGGCTCGATTCAGGTCAGTGTAGTCGATGCAGATCTTTCATTTCTCGTTGGCCTTTTTCACCAGGACTACATTGGTGAGCTAGTCTGGATATGTGGCTTCTTTGATGAAGCCCGCTGTGAGTAGTTTGTCGACTTCCTTATCGATGGCTTTTTGTCTTTTCGAAGCAAAGGATCGCTTTTTCTGTCTCACAGGCTTGACATTTGGATTGATGTTGAGCCGATGAGTCATTATTTTTGGAGGAATGCCGGGCATATCCATGGCCGACCAAGCAAAGACGTCGGCATTGGCTTTGAGCAATTTGATTAGTTGTCGTCGCTCCGAGTCGGACAATTGTGACCTGATTCGGATCATTTGCTCAGGATTTTCTATTATCGGGATGGAAGTCAACTGTTCAGCTGGCTCACCCTTTCCTGGTTCTCCTTTTGGTCTAATTTGTCGGCCGATAGGGAGTCCTCAGGTTTATTGTTCTGGACGGAGATTGTGAAACAGCGTCGGGCAAGTTGTTGATCTTCGTGCATTTTTTTCGACGTAATTTTGATCGAAAATCGGACCAACAGGTAGTATGTTGAGACTATCGCTCTCAAGACGTTTAGTCCGGGTCTTCTGAGTATGGTATTGTAGGCTGAGGGTACTCGGACGACCGTAAAGGTTATAAAGACGATGCTTTGTTATGGTTCAATTCCAGCGGTTAGGGAAGGATGATTTCTCCTTCCACTATGACCGCATCTCCAATGAAGCCGACTAACGGTGTCGAGATTTTTTTAAGTCGGTCAATTGGCAATTTCATTTGAAAGAAGGTTGAGTAAAACAGAACGTCAGTTGAGCTTCCATTATCAATAAGTATTCTTTTTACATCATAATTCGCTATTGTAGCTGAAACAACAATAGCGTCATCGTGGGGAGTTTGAATTCTCCGAGCATCTTTCTCCGAGAAGATTATTACATCATGGAGTCTTGGTCGCTTCGTTAATTCCTCGTCGAAAGTTGCCCTCCAGTCCAGCCATCTAGTGATCATGTTGATGACTCCCATGGTCGGTTGGTTATTCACAGCTTCCTCAGTCGTTTGGGGTCGTCGATCGGGAGGCGGTTGAGTCGACGGCTCCCTTCTATATTTTTTGAGGTAGCCACATCGTATCAGGACTTTTATTTCATCCTTAAGCTGGATGCATTGTTCGGTATCGTGACCGTGGTCTCGATGAAATCGGCAATACTTTCTTCGGTCATGATTCTTCGCTTTCATCGACGGAGGGTATCGTAGATATTCCGTCCCTTCGATCTCTTTGAAGATCTGTGCACGGAGGGTGTCGTAGATATACCTGTTATGTGTCGGCCTCGGACTCCGTCGTCGGGGTGAGGCTCGCTTATTGGATGGGGATCTACTTGTTTCGGTCGGAGCTCCACTCTTCTTCTACTTTTTTTTGACCTTTATTTTTTGCCTGACATCGGTCAGAAGCTCCTTCATCCGCGCGCATGTATTTGTACGCGCGTTCTAAGAGTTCAGCATAATGTCCGAAGGAGGGTTTTATCCAGTGAGTACGTGAATCGGGACCCCTCAGACCTCTTTTCATGGCTGATATGGTCATATCTTCGTTGAGGTCCCTGACCTCAAGCGTGACCGCATTGAATCGGGCCACAAAATCTCAGAGTGTTTCGATCTCTCCTTGTTTGATCGAAAAGAGACTGTCTGAGGTTCGTGGCAGCCTCCGTCTGGTGCTAAAATGGGCTACGAAGAAATGTTCCCGCTGTTCGAAGGAGTGAATACTTTCCGACCGAAGCCTAGAATACCCGAGCCGAGTAGCTTTTCGAAGTGTAGCCGGGAAGCCGATGCACAGGAGGGCGTTGGTTGCTCCTTGGATTGTCATGAGAGTCTTGTAGCTCTCGAGGTGATCGATTGGATCGGTGGAACCGTCATAGGGCTCCACATGCGGCATCTTGAACCAAGTCGGGATTGGTTCGTCCAAGATAAGTTGGGAGAGAGGTTGGGCGGTATGGAAATTGAAGTCGTTTGACGATTTCTGACCATCCGTCTAGAGCTGGGTAAGTCGGCGGTCGATTTTCTCAAATTTATGTTCGTAGTCTTCAAGCTGTCGGTGGTGGGAGACTCCATGGGTTGATCCTCCCGATGAATTAGAGGGGTGTTCGCGGTCGTTTTCTTTCTTGCTCGATCTAACTGGGAAGGAGAGGGGCGCTTTGAATGGTGGTGGCGCGTCGCGAGTGCCGCTGCTCATCCCGTTGAGAGAGCCGAGATTGCCGTTTTGGTGGAGGAGATGGAGATCGTCGTGGATGACGGCGGTTATGTTTGGAAGGCACTGAATGCGCCACCGGTTGCTCCGCCTGCGGTTGTGGTGGCTGGGTTTGCTACTGTTGGAGGCTTTTGACTGCTTCCGTGAGAACGTTCATTTGTTGCATGATCGCAGCAATCTGAGCGTCTGTGGTAACCACGGGGCGTAGAGATTGGGCTCTGCTATCGGAGGCAGTGGAGGGACCTCTTTCCGACGGGAAGAGTGTCTCACTGATCCGGTTGCCGTTGATCATTGAGCTTTGGTTCTCGTCATTGTGAGTTTTCTTCTGTCGGGAAGAGTGTCTCACTGATCCGGTCGCCGTTGATCGTTAAGCTTTGGTTCTCGTCATTGCGAGTTTCTTCTTGCCGCTGTCTCACCCCTTCCTGGCGCGTCAATCTGTTGTCGCCAATCCCCTCGTCACCTGTTCGTCGGAAATGAGCACTTGCAAAATGAAGTCCGCACTGATCGGAGTTGTCTCCGATGAGGACCTTCTGATGCCTAAGTTAGAGGAGGAGACTGGGCAACAGTAGTACAAGAATGAAGATAGAGCTCAGCGTATAAAAATTGGCTTACTCCTACTGTTGCTTTACTTCTCTTTTTATAGAGAATAATGGTGGTAACCATCAGATATGGTCCCGTATTTAGTGGCGTAGAATCATTAGGCTGTAATCCCGTTATGGGTTGTCAATCTCCGAAGATTATGTCGTGATATTCGTAGGATAACCGTCTGAGATGGTTATACTATATTTGAATAAGCCGATTGATTAAATGTTGGGGGTTGATTGCCGGTTAGCAGATTTGAGATACCGACGGTCATAATCCGTTGTCTGTAGAGTCCGAACATCGGCTGCTTATCGATACCAAGCCGGTAAAGGAGTTCAGTCGATCGGTTGAAAGCAGTGTCGGCCTGCTCAGCCGATATATGGTTGGTAGTCGCTTCCAGGATTATCTGTTCGTTTGATGGGTTAGAGTCGGACATCGATCGGTGTGTATCAAAGATCGATCGATTTAAGAAGGTTGGTCGGTTTACTCCAACAATAAGCAATAGAGATAATTACGAGAAGATCACGTTATCACTTATTAGAAATAAGCATAAATTTTAGCTTTTATTCCTTGCAGAACACCTGTTTAGTTAAGCATATCCAAGTATCAGCACCTTGTGCTACTCACGCCTGATGAAACCAGCCAAACGCTGGAACAACTCCAAAGCCTTGTCGCACCCAGACTCGAACAGATGGAACACATGATCCTCGCCTTTCGTCTCAAAAATCTCCGCCATCCCTCCCACCCACTCCCTTCAAAGCCTCGTAATACGCTCTCCCCTATCCCTCAACAGATCCTTCTCCGCCACGACCACCAGCACCCGCCCGCATCCCAGCCCCGCCAGACTTGGACCCCTTTCGCCATCGGATTCAACCGCGGGTCGTCGCTCCCAGCGCGCCTGGGCACACGAACGGCCACACAAGGTCCGTTGTCACCGGGTCAAGCAAAGGCTTGTCGTCTCGGTCCTTCTCGCACCCCATCCGCTCCGATCCCAGAAGAACGGGTGCACCAGCACCACCCCTCGATCCTCGCCTTCGCCGCATCGCCATGTTGTGGACGATGTTCGCGCCGGCGCTGTCTCCGGCCAAGAACACGCGTGACAAGTCCCCCGCTCGGCGAGCCAGGGCTCGGACCGGCCCCTCTGAGTGGGACACCACCCACTGGAGCGCCTGCCACGAGTCCTCGTAGGCCGCCGGGATTGGGTTCTCCGGCGCAAGCCGGTAGTCGACCGACAAGGCTACCACCTTGGCTTTGGCGACGAGGGAGTTGAGATGGTTGTGGTACAGGGTCCAGAAGGGGCTCCCGAAGCAGAAGCCACCACCGTGGAAGTAGACGAGGATGGGGAGCTTCTGAGAAGGGTCGAGGGAGGCGAGGTCGGGGAGGTAGAGCCGGGCGGATACGTTGGTCTCGCGATCGATCATGACGTCTTTGGAGGTGACACCGGTTGTGGGATCGAGGGAGGGAGAGACGACGTCGGTGGGGACAAGGCGTTCGACGCGGCCGTCCCTGTAGGTTCGAATAAAGGGAGGATTTCCAGTGCGATTTCGCCCCCGCTTGGATCCATTGCTTGGGTTGGAAGATCTCAGTGGAGACGACGAGGGGGCGAGAGATGAGATGGATGGGACTTCTTTCCGGATCAGAATCAGTCGGTTGTCTAAAAAGAGGATGGGCGATAAAGTTGCCGGATACTGGGGGATGCATGGTGGTGCTTCATATTTTAATGCGCTCTATTTTTCTTGTCGGTACGTCGGAAAATTTGATAGGCTCTCTTTGGCAGGCGTTATCTTAGCCAACCTTCTAGAAGATCCCTCGCATTCTTGAAAGTTCGATATCCCACCAATCCCGCCGTCACTAGTTTTGAGTGCATTACCGTGTTGGAGGAATTCAAAATAAAAAAAAATATTTTTAATTTTTTTTCAATATTTAATCTAAACTTTTAATTTTACCGTCCACCTGTTTGTTATCGTACTTTTAATTTTTTTGACTGTTACGTTTTTAATTACTAAACGATAGCATATATTTAATTTTATTTTTATTTTTTGATCGTTAAATTTTTTATTAAAAAATTTGATAATTAAATTTTATTAAAAATTTTAATTGATCAATAAAAATTCAAACAATCATAAATGATCATATTAAATGACTACAGAAACATTATTTTGAAACTTGATTTGATACATCCCACCTAAATTTTTTTTCTTTTTTTTTTGATTATTTAAAATATTTTTTTTATAATTATTTTTTGAATATTGGAAAGATCTTTATCTATTTCTTTATGATCGTGTTCACAGGCGGATTTCGATCGCATCTTGAGATAATTTTTTTGAATTTTTCTACACGAAGGATAAAAATATATTTTAAAATTATGTCCAACATGATTTAGGATTTGATTATTATTTCTTTCTTAACGTTCTTTAAGTCATTTATAAGTTCCTACAACAATGTTTTATTTATTTTGTTTAGACTTTTAAATCACGTCAATAATTTTTTAAATCCTGTTCCAATAACCTAAGGCGTAGCCCATACCAGTGGAATGCCTACTAGAACATCCACGCCATGATTAGCTAGGAACCGTAATATAAGCTACAAATTCTACCATAATGGGTATATATTGCACTCCTTTTGTCATGTTTCATGTAATATTTGCTAAAGATATGCTCCAGCATATTTACTCTAAGAAAATCATGTATCTGTAACCCCTCCACAGCACCACGTACCTAAAAAATCTTCTTGAATGAGTAACACTACCCATTCCTCATTGTTCATATGTAGCTTTTCCAAAATTACAATGATACTGTCTTCATAATGTGTTGAAGCCAGGTTAGCAATCAAAATATTTTTAGGAAACATGAAAAATTGAAAATGAAAGCAAAAGCTTGTTGTGGTTGGCGAGCAACCCATAAAGCAAAAATGCCTATACAACTGAAAAACATTAAAAAGAAAGACAACAATGAGAAATGCCTCGAAAAGGCAAAATCTGGTATAATAAATGGAAACACACGACAGAACTGTTCCAATAGGATCCCAGTAATTTCTATTTTGCTAATTAACATGTTTCTTTATGGTAACATTATAATTTTTAATGTACTTGTTAAGTCCTTATGTGTCGATGTGGTTGATCAAGTGTCCAGGCAAGTTAGGAGGATGATGACAGTTGCAACTCCGATGAGCCAACTAGTCAGTAACGATGAATGACAAAGTTTACCACCACCCTTCTTCTTCTCAAATCCCACGCCGCTCTCATTAATCTATAAATCTACGGGAAATTTGAATGAGAATTTATCTTAATGGAGGACGACTACCACTGCTATTTCTACGTATTATTATGTGTAGATGCATTTGAGGGGCAATATGGATAGCTGTGCATCTATATTGGGCTTTGCCAACTGTTGCTGTAAAAATCCACCGGCGTCGGAGATGTTGGAGTCGAGGGTGCCGCGGTCGCCGCCGGGACCTGCAAAAGAAGTCTAAACCGGAGGTGGGATTGCTCCGGCAAGACCCTCCGACGCTCAAGTTAGTTCTCTGCCTCAACAAGAATGGAGTGCTCGAACGGAGATTTTAGCAGAGTTTTGAGATAGAGACTACAGCTTAGAGAATAACGTATCTGGGGGCCTATTTATAGGCAGAGGGCGTAACAGACTTGATGGCGACGCCTGTAACCGTCTGGTAGTGGGCCGTTCAGGAGTTTG
>KE510379.1:0-10504 GCA_000441515.1 Elaeis oleifera | reverse complement strand
GGTTTTTGGGTGAGGAAAAAACCAAAGAAAAGAGAGTCTTCATCTAGATTTTCTCCACCATCCAGCATCCTTCTCTGATCTATCTTCGATATCAAAAAAGTTCGTGATGATCGAAGAAGGAGATCAAGTTAGATCTACCATCAGAAGCCGACTGCGCGAGCTAGCACTCCCACGGAGGGCTGATCGGTCCGAGGGGCTTCGTGTGGACCATCCGTAGAGGTTGGATGCCTGTGCAGCTGCTCGACATCAGTGAGAGCTTCATACTATGCTTACCAATAGTAGAGATTATCAACCTGTGAAAAGATGATGAGTTCTGAACTCTACCGACGTAATCTAAATGTTAGATCAAATTCAGGACATCGATGTAATCGATACAGTTTTTTATTTATTTCAGATTTTATATGTAAATTTTTCATATCATAGATCCTTAATGATAGTTTAGATCTGATCTAAAGCATGTTTAGAAGATTAAAATATTTAATCTTTTATTATTTATTGTAAATTTAAAATATATTCTTTGAACTACCTATTTTTCTTCAAATGGTATCATATAAAGCCAATCTCCTCATTTTCTTGATAGGGCTAATCTCCAATATCTTTTGGAAGCAAATCATATAAGTTGCGTGACCTTGTCTTCACCACAACCTTCCAGTTGGGCTCTTTAATGTCATTCACATATTATACCTGTTCCGCTTGAGTAGCCAACACATATGGCTCATTAGTATCCAATCTATGAGCCATATTGACCATGAGGAATCCATGCTTGTCAATCTTAAATCTTTTCCTTTATGATAGACATCCCACCAATCATATTTAAATAGAATGACACTATTTGTCCCAAGATAATCTAGTTGTATAATGTCTATTAAGCTACTGTAATAGTCTATATGACCTTTAGTCTCATCTTTGTTACTAAAACACCACTATTTTGTCTTTGCAATTGCTTATCGTGCCCCTTTTTATTGAACCTCCAGCCATTAAGTAACTAGTACAGTGGAAACATGCTTATCAGGCCAACATTATAATTTGTTATGATGTTATTTCATTCCTAAAGCAAGCTTCTTGAGCTCTTGTGTTACACATATATATCATCTAGCTAAATTAACTAGTTATGTTTAAAGATTATCTTGGATACAACATTAACTTTTAGGTATGAAACTTTATAGACCATATATAGTTAGGATAAATGCTAAAGAGTCTATATATGTGTGTGTGTGTGTGTGTGTCCAGCCCTTTTTTATCATTTAATTGTTATAGAGATCAACCTGTTTATCTGATCAGATCTAATCTGAATATTAAATGGGGTAAACCGATTAAATAGCTCAGACTCCTAAAAGTCTAAGGCTTTTTCTTGATCTCTTGTTACGTCAAACATAACCTAAAAGCCTAATCAAATATAAGTGACAACTATATGTGAACCTCAAGAATATAATATGTAAAGATACATAAGATGTGGGTTATCGAATATGATATGATCCAGGAGGATTATAAAACTTAATGTGAAACATTTCGGATACTATGGATAGGGATGGATAGGATTCACGGGTGAGATTAGCCATATTGAAAGTCAAGTGGTGAGCTAAGCTTCCGGAGATCATAACTTAATCATACGATATTCAATTTTGATGATTTATTTTTCAAATCGAATAATTTTTCGAGATCTATGTTATTATGCTACCCTTTTAGTGGATGATGCTCTAAGTGAATGCCTTCTTTCTTTATTTCTTGTATGAATCTATGTTATGATAGTGAAAAATGCATCTTCATTCGATATTTAAATTGCATGGAATCTGAATAGTGTATATTTGATAATTGAGTAGCCAATTAGTTGCTTCGTGGTCGATAAAGTACAACCAATCACCTACTACTCATTAACAAATTATAATTAGTAAACTCGAAGTGAGCTTAGCCGTATAGTAACACTCCTTTCTGATTTGCTCCTAAAGATTATAGCTTCATTTTGTCATAGATAATATGTTATTATTGATAACATTATTAATAATGCACTACATGTCATCACAAATAATATGCTTTTGGTGATGACTTTTGGATGGCGCATTATATAGCATCACAAATATTATAATTTTCATATGATATAGCATCTTATATTTTCATAAATAACATGTTAATCATGACAACTTGTTAGTGATGTACTATATTTCATCATACATAATATCTTTTTTGTGATGATATTTTTATTATCACAAATAATATACTAATCATGATAATTTTTAATGATGCACTATATGTCCTCATAAATAGTACGTATATTTTATGACAATATCTTATGTTGTCACAACTAATATAGTAATCATGATAACTTTGTAGTAATGCATTATATATCATCACTATTAGTGATGACTTTTTAGTGACGCACTAGATATCGTCACTAATAGTATCCTTTTTTGTGACCATATGAGCTGTCGTCATGAATAGTATACTATCAGTTACGGTATTTTAGTAGCGCATTATATGTTGTCACAAATTAATACATTTGTAATGATATATGATGTTGTTACAAATAACATATTAGTTGTGACGACTTTATAATGAATAATATGTCGACACTAATACATACTCAATATTAGTGACAAACATCAATGTCGTCACTAAAAACTCAATAGTAGTGACAACCTTTCATGCCATCACTATTATATGGCCATTAATACTATTAATTCTTATAGTGACAGCTTACTTTCAAAAGGCATCAAGGAAGAAAACAAATTGCCTCTCTCTCTGATGGGAGAGGTAGCATAATCTCTAATAGGCCTTTCTGTAAACCCTGTCATCTAGATGAAAGGCAATTTAACTGCTCTAATGCAGAACCTAGTAATGAACTCCTTGTAGAAGAGCACACTTTTCTATTAAGAAAGCTTTTCCTGTGGGGAGGTATGCCATTCCATTGATTTGAATCATAGTCAACATGAATAATAAGTTATACGAAACCTTCATACGAAGTCTTTTAGGACTCATTTGGTTCACGAGAAGAACTTTTCTTTCTAAGAAGTAACCTTCTAGGAAGATATTTCCTAGGAATACAGTTTTGGTATATTTGGTTAATCATGAAAAAGTGGTTTATTTCAGAATAGTTTATGTTTCGTTGAGCACCTACTTTCTTGAAAAAAATTATGTCAAATATCTATTATATCCTTAATAGATATAAAATCATACATTTTTCTCTCAAACTCTATATAAATATTAATATAATATTTACATTAATGCAGCGGTGGCCTCCGAAGGTCGTTTCTCCCTCTCCCTTTTCTTCCTCTCTTCTCTCTCTCTCTCTTTCCTCTCTTTCTTCTTCTTTCCCCCACTCCCCCTCTCTACTCTATCAATTTGGACTAGTATGGAATGGTTCAGTGTCATATATCGAACAATACCACTAGTCGATCGGTCTGGGGTCTGATACCAATAGGACAAATCTTGATGGTGGCTACGATGTGTTGAGTTGATGCAAGCAAGTGGACTTGATGTAGAAAGGTGTTGCTTTAAACACAAGCTCATTAATGGTTCTTGGAAAAATGGACTCTTATATAAGTGTAATGGAAAAATGCTCTTAGAAGGCAGGTGCTTGTTGGGTTTGAGCGACAATACCCTACAGTGACATGTGACTATTGTAGGGCATATGGTTGAAGTGGTGTACAGATGATTGAACCAAAATTTAATGGCTTAATCTTTTAAATTGAATTGGGTTCTGACTTGTATATCAAAGCCTTCTCATTGTTGGACTCAACCTCCCTATTCTCCCTAACAAAAGGTGCATATCTTCATATACCTTTTCTAATTCCACTAGTTATTTTGTTTCATGATTCACCATTGTTCCTATAATATCACTTTGGTAGCAAAGAAGAATTGCATGAATATACTATTCAAAAAAAAGGTTGCATGAATATTGATCTATCTCATTTTAAATGGCACCACTAAAGTAGAGGATGCTAATTCACTGAGCCTACTCTTATGTATAGTTTGACTAACCATATTGTCATGTCCTTGATCCAAAATTATGAGACAAATATATGGTGACCGTCGCACACTCATGAGGCACGGTCCTACAAGCATGCAAGGCTTCCATTATGGCATCATGTACATTGCAGCAACATAAATTTAAAATGATTAAAATTCTCAATTATAATAATTCATAAATCCATAATAATAAGAAACATCTGAGAGTCTTACATCTAATCACAATTCTTCAATGGTCAATACCTTCATCCATGCTAATTCTCTATATTTGTACAAAAGAAAGAATGGATAATGGTCTCAACAGCCCAATAAGTCATGCATATCTTAACTAGATAATTTATATAACGAGAATTTTAAATAAGGATTTTTGTCGAAAGTAAGCATATAGATCAAAATCATCTTATTTAAACCAAATCCAAGGTATCCAATATTGTTCAAATATTCATATTCATAATCATAAGTCTACATAGAAAATTTCATATTCCTAAGTTCAATTTTTCTCAAATATTCATGTCATGTTCATAAGTCCTATTTGAAAATGTCATCTTCAACTCAATAGCCCTAAGCTATGGCCACATTATCTCCATTTTGGGTTCATATCCATATTACCACATTTTACCCTATGGAGTAGGTCCATGGTACTGCACTTAACTCCTATAGGTCCATGGTATTGTACTTAACCCTTGCAAGTAGGCTCATAGTAATCAAGTTCCAAAATAGTCAGAGTATTAAGTTTAACCCTTATCGATAGGGTTCATAATATAGTCAATCTGAGAGTCTCAAATCCAATATGAGCATCAATATTTAATCCACATTGGCGGGTTCATAACACAATTAAGCTAAGAGTCCCAAATCCAATATGCATTAGAGCTCTTGTTATAGAATAACATACATATCAGACTCCTACTCAAAGTATGCATATTCCATCTAAGATTAATAAACAATATGATAATATTCCATAAAATATTACTTGTAGATCACACATTCATTTTTCATTCAAAACATAGTTTCATAAAATCCATAAATGTCATGTAAACTGATTTACAATTTATTTGATGTCAAAAATAATATTATTTAAATAAAATATGAGGAAAGATGGATCACTGGCAAGCACATAGATAAATCTAAATTATTTTCTTAAAATCCCCCTTCAAAATCTTGATTAAAGGACTATAGTATAGTATCCCTTGCTACAACTCTTCTTGTCCAGATGATTGTGGCCCTACATAGAATTAAGTCCAATAATTAGAAAAGATATAGGCGACTGTAGAAAATAAGATTAGTTAGCAGCATTATCTAACAATCCAGGATGGCCTAGTTAGGTAATACAAATGATCAAATTCATAGAAAGATGGTTGGATGGGTCTAATGTTAACACAAAAAGGGCTAATAGTGATGGAGTGTAGTGATGTCCGATGAGAGCCAGATCAGGACCAATATTATAGGTGGCAATCAAGTCAGATCAGATCAGAATAGGTTAAAAATCTTTCAGCATGAACTTGACCTTTTATTAAGTGGTAAAGATGCAAACACAAACTTGATCAGTTTATTAAATATGTAACTTATCTCAATCTATAACAGATTGAATCAAAGAGTTAAATAGTGCAGGATTGCCTCCCCTAGCCAACATGCCTTGTGGCTACTAAGGTCATTCAAGACCCTCTAATGGGATTAACTAGGGGTCCATAGAGGAAGAGTCCGAGGCCCTCCATTGGTCCATTCATGTAGAGAGAGAATGGTAGGGAAATAAAAGAGAGAGAATGAAAGGCAAAAGAGAATGAATGGACTTTCATAGTTCTCGCTCATAATAGATAAAGCGGAGGGAAAGGTAAGGCCTAGTAGTGGCTGTGGCCAAAGGGTGCTTGTTGTAGCAACTGTGTAGCAATGTGCGATTAATGATAAGTAGTCAATGATGACAAACGTTTATCAAGAGAAAGAAAAAATAAGATGAATGGAAATAAGGAATGTTGAGCTTGGGTCAACTCAAGTTCTAGTTTGCTTGCTGGTGGCTAGGGCTCCAGCATTAGCAACAAGGTACCGAAGAGAGATTGCTGGAGAAGAAAATATTAGATTTGTATCCTAGAAGCCAATTGTTGGTTGACACATTATATAATTCTAGGGCTTAAACTTGTACTTGTAATTTTTCATTATCAATAAAGAATTTTTCATTCCAATATATTTATGTGTCCATGATTTATTCTAAAAATTAACAAAGATGATTTTGTATATTCCTAAAGTGTTAAAAATTTGAGACATACATTAATTAGTAGTTAATTTCTAAATACTTCTGATCAGAGGATCGTCACGGAGGATAGTGATCAATTTATTTAAGATTGATGCATGGTACACCTCTCTTCTAGATAGATGAGTCTCGGATCTGCAATATAGAGACATTGGGGTGAGGGTGCAGTTGATTGTTAGAGAATAACTTGCACTGAGCATGACCAACATGAGAACTACATGGATGTCTACTCACTCATCAGTGATCTTCTCGATGCTGTAATGTTGTGAGTGGTCCTTTGACCTGTGGTGTCATTGGCTATTTGCAGTGAGGCTACTAAGTTTGACTACATATTCTCTTGATCCCTAGCAATTCAGATCTTTACTGTGTATGTTGGCTTCAATAAGTTCAGATTCACTGTTTGGAGTAGGATGCACCTAGATGGAATCTATTGATCTTGATAGAAAAGGAGAAGTCCTATGCAATTTGCGAGACTGAGTTCAAAAAATCTATGGCCAAAGCAAATGTGAATACTGAAAAATTTTTTACGAAATTTATAAATGAACTCGAGTCGAGCCAATCTAGCATATGACTGACAATGGGGTCTGACGAGTTCTCCATAACCCCTGTCAAGTCGGAACTCATGATAGAAAGACTGAATCATATGATAACTGTACCTAAGAGTTTATACTTTCATTCTACTAGATTGCCACTACATACTGCTAAGTGTCACTGATGGATTGTGAGACTCATCGAGCCTCGTCTTGATGATCGATGACCTTCGAAGGATAAAATTAAAATATTTCAATCCATCGAATAAGATTTTGATGATATTATGATGGAGATCACAATATATCTCACTACTGGATAGAATAAAACCTATGGAGTCACACATTAAGGGATTTAATATTGAATTTACCAATTGAACTTATGAAGTTCTGATTGGATTAGGGTTTATTGAAATCCTATTAAGTTTAATTAAACCATGTTAGCATATGGTTAAACATAATTCTTCTCGGGACTTCGATTTGATCAAGTCCATAACCTTAACCAACCTAAATTCATTTGGATTTAATTGGGCTCTTAATTGTGAGCCCCAGAGGATTGGATTATGTCAATGAGTTGGCATAAATTATCCTAATATTATCTCTACATTATCTCCTAATTATCTTTAAGTGTGTGTGTAGAATAAGAGGAAAGAATGGATGGCGCCTTCCTTCATTTTTGACAGGATCAGCGGTGCCAATCCTCTGGATTTTGCAAGAGGGGCCTGTCCCCTCTTATGGCTTGGCATGGAGGAGAGAGAGAGAGAGGGGCCACACCCCCTCTCTTGATCAAAACCCTAATGTGGGGCACCAAGAGTTGGCACCCCAGCTACCTACCCTATGTGAGATGGGGCACCCCTTGTACTTGCCTAAAGGTACTGATAATATGCCAATTATATCAAGTTTATTGAAAAAATCAGATTAAAAAGTAGAGTATTCTTATGAGATAAGAATGTATCTTTTTAAGATAGTTGGATTCCTCTTTTGAGTCAAGGTAGAGCTCATATAAAGAGAAGGTCTCTAGGATTTCTAAGAGTAAGAATTTTATGAAACAAAAGTCTCCCTCTCCCTTCTCCATGCCTCCCCTCCTTCCTCTTCTCCTTCTCATGCCCAAGGGTTGGACGTCCCATCTTCCACACGTCAAGAGTAGAGGTGCTGTCCATCTTCAGTGAAAAAAGTAGAGAAAAGACTGCAGATCAAAGAGTTGATCCCACAATCTAGATCAAGGAGTTGATTGAAGTTCTTAAGGCTGAGATTCTACTTAGAGAAGAAGAATCTACTACGAAGAGATCAGTTCGAGATTGATCTCGATGGATATCCATAGAAGCCGGACACGTGTGTGGCTCGAGCATCTATGAATCCGTAATCATCGTTAGCGGTGAATATCTACCTGTACTAAAGTATTGAGATTCGATCTCATACTTATTTTAATTTTAAATTATTTGTATGCTTTTCTCCTGAGTTTGGGTAGGATTAGATATGATCTTATGCATGTGGGTTAAGGGTTTAACCTGATTATTTCTACTGCATTCAAAAAGAATTTTGAAATATACACATGCTGCCTACCTGATTTTCTACCAGTGGTATCAAAGCCACTGATTTTTCAAAACACATATGATCTAGTTTTTCTATTAGATCTGAAAGTTTTAATGATTTAAAATTAATCTTGTGCTGATATAAGGTTATCCTGATTTGGGATTTACCTCCTATATTACAAAGGTTGTCCTAGCACAAGATTGATCGATTTTGAAAAACTATTTTTAAAATAATTAAATCAATCTTTTAGATCTAAAATTTAGCATATGTGATATGTTTAATTTTAAGTTTAGATCTGAAATTAGAATGATTAAAAGTTTACATCAAACTGATATAAAGTTATCCTAGTATAGGATTTATCCCCTATATTAAAAAAATTATCCTAGTTTGATGTGAATCGATTTTTAAAAAAATATTTTAAAATATTTTAATCATTATTTTAGATCTAATTTTATATATATTTGATATATGTAAATTTAATTTTAGATCTAAAATTTGATGTATATATGATACATATTTAATTTAGATCTGAAACTACGTATATATGATACATAATATTAGGTTTAGATCTGAAACAGTTTCGAGATCATAAGCCACTAATGTATGCAATGTAATATAATCTAAAATTATTTTAGATCTAAAATTATATTGTTTCATGTGGGTATGGGTTGAACAAATTAGATCTAAATGATCAAACTACAATTAGGGTCTAATTGATTAGATCAGACTAGAATCCATTTTAATTTGAGCAGTTGATTGAACCTAATCAATGGCTGATTAAGATTAGATCAAAGGGGCTCAAAGTCGAGTTTAGCTGTAATTGATCGCATCGATTCATATTTTGATGTGAGTTGATTGACTCAAGACCGAATTTGACTCAGTGGTTTGGGCCCGTTTCAATAGGTTAACCTAATCAATTCTAATCGATCAATTTGGTGTCTAAAGCAAGTATTTAGATGGTGGTTATTTAATTATTTTCATTGTTTGACCTAACCAATTTTGATTGGTGTCTAAGGAAAGCAACGGGGGGACCCCCACACATCTTAACTTACCTGGCCATCTTGAGAGATTCAGTTTTATACTAGGTTACTTGTTGACTCGAGTTCACCCATGCCAACTAGGTTTGTTAGACATGTTAATGTGCTAACCTGAATTTGATCAGTTGGATATCAGATCTGTTGATTTAGAAGAGATCTAAATCCAAATCTTCTTATTAAATATTAATTCTAGAGGTCTTATATTATTGTAGAGATGTGGGTGCCTTCCTTACATTGATCGTTCTCAGCTGTTTACAATGGTTCGATTGCATCGAGAAGGTACAATCACTCTATTGATATTTGATGTCTTGGGATAGAGATAGGGTGGGGCCCAATAACTATTAAGTGAGGGTCCCAATGATGGCTCTATGCTTGCTGGTAAATGATGGGTCTGACTTAACTAAGAAATGTTCCAATAACTGTTATGTGAGACCATAAGACTTAGAGACCAAACCTACTGCATCTTGCTTAGTGAAGTAATGGATAAAGTATTGTCTACTCATTGGTTTGTACTCACTAATAATTGTTAGGTGACGTGCGTATAGATTAATGGGACCACAATATCCACTTGAAATTGATCACATATAGATTTTAGTTTCTCCACCTGAGGAGTGTGGAAGATTCAAAAAAATAGTGGAAGCTTTTGTTTGTTTTTAAAATCTCTAGAATAAATAATCTTTAAGTACAAATATCTAACTAGAAACTATTCTCTCTATAGATAACCATGTTGAGTACCAACTCCTTAGCCCATATCCTCGATACCAATAGGTTGATCGTTACCAACTACAAAGACTGGCTCCAAAATCTGAGAATTATTCTCAGCTCTGAAAAATTGACCAATGTCCTTGATCAGGAAGCACCTGTGTTATCTGCTTATCTATCCCTTGATCAACGAGCCATACTTGAGAAATGGATGGATGAAAATAATAAGGCAAAGTGATATATATTAGCATCCATATCTAATGATCTTCATGTTGGGAATAGTGTCCCAAAGCCAATCGTCAGTCTGTTGACGGTTGTGCTCTTTGTTGTATTAGTTCATGAATTAAAATTAATAAAAGTTATTTTGATATTTTTCATCACAAATTGTTTCATCTTCTAATAAACTCTTATGTTGTGGTGAAGTCCTTAGGACTATCTAGACTCGACAAAGGAGGATTTGTCGTTTAGTCCTTAAAAAAAATTTATGACCAAATGATATG
>KE510377.1:15674-26507 GCA_000441515.1 Elaeis oleifera | reverse complement strand
TCCTCTCTCTCTCTCTCTCTCTCTCTCTTTCCCCCCACATACTGCTCCCAGGCTTGCCAGACACTTTGCTAACCGCGTCCGTCTCCAAGCACCCTCATCACAGAAGATGGCCATTATTTTTAAATAAAGGGAGAAAGAGTAGCAGAACAACTTACTTATCGATTAATCCCTCCAGCCGCCAATGGGCTAATTCATTAGCTCATCCTATCCGCCTCCTAAACCAAACCTAGCATCCACCTATATATCAATTCGGATCTCAGCAGCAACTTGTCCGAGCGGATGAAACTACGGAGATTTCTGGAGAACCTCATGAAGACCTTCTTTCGTCGTCGTAGCAGAGGTAGCTGATTCGATTCGATAGATCGTTTCTTTTTTTCCGATTAGGTCCTATATCGTTTTTAGTCTTCTTATTAAGTCCAATTTGTGGGAGGGTTTTGATTTGGATTGAATACTGAAAACAAAACAGAGGCAAAAGAGGAAGAGGACTTGGAGACGATCGCCGCCAGGGAACAAAAGGTGTTCAAGTACGAGACGCTGGTGGCTGCCACCCATAATTTCAACCCCAAGCAGAGGCTCGGAGAGGGCGGATTCGGACCGGTTTTTAAGGTAAGAAGGTGTGTGATGATGATGAGATCTATTTCTTATTTTGATCGGATTTTTTTTGGAGAAGAAGTAACAGGATCTGGGGAATTAAATCCGATGACTGAATCGAATCGAATCGAATTGGTTGGTTTTGTAGGGAGGCTGGAGGATGGGAGAGACGTGGCGGTGAAGACGCTGGTCGGGGTCGAGGCAGGGGGCAAAGGAGTTCACGAACGAGGCGATGCTGCTGTCGCGGGTGCAGCACCGGAACGTGGTCAATCTCTACGGCTACTGCGCCCACGCCGAGGAGAGGCTCCTCGTCTACGAGTACGTCCCCAACGAGAGCCTCGACAAGCTCCTCTTCTCCCGCCGTAAGCTTCCCCAATCCCTCTCTCTCTCTCTTTCTTCTCCTAAGGTCTTTTTTTTTTTTCCCTTTTCCGATAATTTTTTTCATTCATTTTCTTTAAAATTACAAAAAAAGAAAAGGACGATAGAAAAGGTCAGCCGTTCCGTTCACCGTAGAGTACGAAGGCAGGAAGGACGAAACCTGACGGCAGGGTGACGTCATAAGAAGCTTTTTAATAGAAAATTTTTGTGCACCGCATGCGGTGGATGGCTCACGTGCGGAGCCGGGCAGCACACGAAAAAAGAAAAAATTTTTTTTCACCGGCCTCACGAGCCAATCACCGCACACTGAATTTTTTTTAAATATGAGCTGGTTTTTGGCCCATACCTGCATAAAATATTTATGTGCCATATGGCAGATCTTACGAGCAAATAACGTTCTGCTCGGAGTGTTCATTCTCAGCACCATCGTCTTAGCGATTGCTGCGGGTACAGCCGCTGGCACATTCCGTATACCATCTTGCCAATCGCCAACTCGGATTGGAGCGACAATAAAGTCATGCTTTAGGATTATTTATTTATTTATTTTGATTGAAAAAAAAAACAAGTTGTACAAACCACATTTCTTTGGATAGATACATAAACCATATTATTGAAGAAGGAAAATGCTGGTTATGGGAAGTCTTAATTGACGTTGTTGAGATTATAGCTCGATATTTTGCCTTCGTAGCTATCTATTTATGAGCAAGGCTAGTATAGGTCACCCATTATGATTTAGTTGGTCCTCCATGAGTAGCTCATCTTAGTTATATGCCAGTCTTCTTCCTTCCAAGGTAAAGCTGTTCGCTTATTATATGGTTACATCTCTTTATTTATTTATTTTAATCTGCATTATCCATACATCATTTTGTTTAGTTCTAAACGTTTTATATATGTGGGTGGGGGGCGTGGTGTTGATGGCCAAAACCATTGGTTAATTTGGTTTCACAGGACCGTTTGTATTCTACATTAGTTAAACTGTTTTAAGACATGGATTAATGAGATAGTGGCCGAATTTGGAACCTGTCTTTTTTTTTTGTTTTGTTTAGTTTTAATAATTTAATTAGAACCTGTCATTGGAGATATGCTCTTCCTTAATATGGAGGGAACAATGATGTGATGCAAAGATAGTCATCAATGATATATGCTCTCCATTTTCAGGCATGATGCATCATGTATCATATTGAAGGCATTTGGTCATATTCTTGGGATGAATAAGAGCTGTTCATCTCTAGGATAGATGATGTAGCAGTTATCTATGGATCTGAACTTAGAGATGGCAATCGAATTGGGTCCAATACAGGATATATAAAAAATCTGTCAATCTAAATCCGGCATATTTACTAAATGGGTGAAAAATCTGAATCTACATCTAACCATTTTATGAAATAGATAATTTAATCTGATCTATAATGAATTGAAACAAGTTAAATATGTTAAAAGACTAAGAATTACCATCCCTGTCTAACTCTAGCATGGGACCTGGCTTTTTTTATAAACTTTCAGTACTATTTCTTAATTAAAAAAACTTTTACCTGTATTGAGAGCTGTAAATGTGATGCTAGTCTAAGAATGTTTTCTCCTTTTACCACCGTCCTAAGAGTAGTTTTCACTCTGTTAGTCGTTCTATATTTCCAGATTTTCTCTCTTCTGCTTGGAAGGTGTCTGCTAAGATTTCTGTCGTTTGGAGAGCATGGTTCTTTGTGGCCCTCCTTGTGTTCACACAAACTTGTGGCGGGTGGCGCACTTGAGAAGATCTCTGTGGGCCCATAAGCCAATCAAACAGCACAGGGGCAGAGTGAGCAGGGAGATGAGCTGAGAAAACCATAGTCTTTGCTCGAAGCTTCCGTAATTAAATATAATTCATAGTAGAAAATGAGAGCGCAAAACCCCGTCAAAAACACCTGTAGGAATAAGAATGTAGAATGTGGAATCGGAGGATGGTGTGGGTGAGCAATGGAACGTGGTAAGCAAGAGCATGATTTTCTTCAATGAAAACCTACGTCGGTTGGTGGAATTCCATCACGATATCACTTTTTATATCACTCCTTTCACTCTCAGTTATAATTGATACACTTGTGCACACAATAGGAGGTTGACACATCGGCAATGTAACTGATTTTTCCACAAACTAATATATTATTTTAACAATTAAGAAAGGATGTGAGTCTATCTAATAAGTTCTCCATACCATATAGGTTTATGATTTTCGGCAACATGACAAGGATATTTACTCCTCTCGCTCTCGGCTACTGGTGCGGTTCAGCATTTTTCCGCTCAGGCAGGAAACAGAGCGAGCCAGGACAATTCCACGTCTCCTATGTAATTATTTCTATGGGGACGACCCGTAAAGTATCTTGTTCTAAAGATTTAATCTCGGTGGACTCGCAACAAGCCAACTACTCCATGGGCCCCATGTTTGCCGTGTCTGGATCCAAGTTCTTAGTTTTGATGGCAAAGGTCTTGGGAATTCCGTCACGGTATCGTTTATATTGAAGCTTACAATGTTAGCCAAGTAACGTGGACTATGTCAATTGTCACCTGGTTCTACTTTTCCCGTATCTTCTCTCTTGAAACAAGTCTTTGTTTCGTATCATCGTTTCCAGACTGCCATAATCCGCCCACAGGATTAAGATAGTCAACCGGAAAAGAAGACCCTGTATTCTTCTTTCCAGCTAATTGACGCCACTTGTGGCGTTTTATAGCCATCAGCTATTCGACGATTATAACGAACGGTGGCCAAAAGCGGACACTGGTCTTTCGGAAGTTGAAACAGTCGTAGAGCGCAGGCTGCTTTGCGTAAAGAAGCAAACCATGATCTCTTTTGGTGACAATATATCCAATATTTAATAACAACTACAAATTTTCTGATAATTTAATTGAGCAGATAATTATTAGTGGATTAATGACATTGAGCTGACGTGTATATGCATGGCAGGAGGAGGAGATGAGTCGGAGGCTGGCCGGCGGCGGGCGGTGCAGCTGGACTGGAAGCGGCGGTATGAGGTGATCGTGGGGGTGGCGCGGGGGCTGCTGTACCTGCACGAGGACGCGCACACACCCATCATCCACAGGGACATCAAGGCCAGCAACATCCTGCTGGACGACCGGTGGGTCCCCAAGATCGCCGACTTCGGCATGGCCCGCCTCTTCCCGGAGGACCTCACCCACGTCAACACCCGCGTCGCCGGCACCAACGGCTACATGGCGCCTGAGTACATCATGCATGGCTCCCTCTCCACCAAGGCCGACGTCTTCAGCTTTGGCGTCGTCGTCCTCGAGCTCATCTCTGGGCAGAAGAATTCCTCCTTCGTCCCCAACCAGGAAGCTCAGAGCCTTCTGGAATGGGTATGTAAAGCTCTCTGTCTCTTGCTTCTCGTTTTGTCTCTCCTTGGCTCAAATTAATGTTCATGAAATTTATTCTCTATGAACAGCTGCTATGAAAACTTGAATTTAGAATATAACATTTTATCAAGATAAACGGCTGAAATAAAAATATAATGGCTATTATTCTCGTATAACAGCTATGATAGTGGCTGTTAGATATACCAAAGGCCTCTACAGCAATTATAATGGCACTACTTTTGACTATCTTAAAATTGGTGGGCTCCACGGATCCACACCTGTTGTTTGTTGTTGGAGCCCTCATCCGGCTGGTTGAAAGTTTCCTATTCCTTTCAAGAGAAAAATCAACTGTTTGAAAGGTTCTGTCTTTTGTGTAAAAAAAATTCAACTGGTTGGATGTTCCAAAGGTTAGAAGCTTGAAAATTTCTAAGTGCAATGGTAAGCATTGAGTAGTTGAGGTCTTAAATTTTATTTGGAGTAGGAAACGTTTGAAATGTCATTGTGGGTGGTTATGAGGCTTACACACCCCATGGATCCGGCCAGTTGCAGTATTCTTCAATTTTGAGACGCACTCTTAAAGCCTTCCATGGGTGAAAGTATAGTAGAATGTATAATTTGGCCAATCAACTAGGCCAGACATTGTTTTCTTTTGGATAACAAGCCAACTTTGGTTACACCTGTAGAGAGAGATCAGGCTGGTCCAAATACGACAGAATTTCTTTCGTATATTGGATGCTAAACCAACTTCACTCTCTGCTTTTCTGCCTCCTAGTTGACTGTAAGAAAATTGAGAAGAGTATAAATGAATAAGGTATTAAGGCTCGTTTAGCATAGCTGTTGTTTTTTATTTTGTTTCTGATATAAATTGATGAAATGTCACAGGGAAATTGATGGTGAAGATAGCATTTACCAAAAAAGGTTCTCTCTTCTCTGCTTTTATTTTCACTCATTTTTGAAAGCAATAACCTATGTTACCAAAAACTCTATAGATTTTACAAAAGAATTCAAAATGCAAAAGGGTTTCATCGAACATGTTGTTTAGTCTTATTCATTTTCTTCTTGGGTTTCTGAACACAAGAATAGAAAACAAAAGCAATACCAAATAGGTCCTTAATTTCACCCCTTACTCTTCATTTTTAATGTTTTGGAGCACCATAGGACAGGAAAGCTTTCAAGCTTTGTACAAGGTATGCATGGCCACCTTTTCATGGGCTGTATACCAAGATAATGAATTTTCGGCAGAAACGTATGGCAAAATCCTAAATTGAGTTCTCTCATAAATTTGAAAGACAGTATCTACTAGTTATTTTCTTCCTGAGGAATGGAATGTTGGTCAAGTAAAGTATCAAAACTCATTCCCTAATTTCTAATATATTACTTGCATGTTTTTTTACATTTTTCAAGTAGACAACATTACATGTTCTCTGCTCCCTACATTAAGTAAGGATCTGATTAAATTTATTCTCTTTGAAGTTGTTGGCAGTATTCTCCTTTTCCTTTGTGACCAACACTCAAAGGCCATTCTATTCAACTTTTCAAATCTTCATGAGATGATATAACCATATGATGAACTAATCAATGTTCCCTTTTCTATAAAAAAATAACAAAACAAAACTAATCGATGTTAGAAGCTGCACTTCCAGTATAGAAGATTGGATGGGAATCTTCATCTTAAGCTGATTTGGAGTATGATTTCCTGTTTGATGGTCGACTTGTGCATCTCATTCATTATATGGTTAGAAGGATGGCTTGCCAGTCATTTGTGATGCAAATTATTCTTTTTACATTGTTTGTGTATTTCTTATTTTGTGCTTTGATAACATCCAAAGGCCATTGCATTCAACTTATGGTTGCTGCCATGAGTTTTTCTAATGGAAGAGGAGAGCTTTTCTGGGCCAAAGATCATCATGGATTTACTAGAATTTGGTGTTTTAAAGGGACAAAGCACCCATCTGGATTTCCTCTGCATCAATGGATATCAGTATTTGTAACTTTTAGAATTTCATGATGAAGCCTAGTTGTTTTGCAGCCAAAAGCTTCTTTTTGTTCTTCTCTTGCTTTACCGACCAAAACAACTACTATAAAAACCTAAGATCAAATAATCTATTCACAAAAAAATATTAGGTATCTTGACAATTAGATCCTCTGATTTGTTATCAACTTGACAGCACGTGTTCTTTGTTGTCAATGAGCTCTTTCCACCAGGAATTTATAGATGACCAAAATTATCCTACAAAAAGGAGGCACTATTTTAGGTAGTAAGAGGACCTGCTGTACGCATGAGTTGATGGGAACTGTTTGATTGCAGCAACCAACTCAATGGCCAAGCATGTATCATCGTAATTCCAACATTAAGTGATCAGTAGTCATTCAAAACAAACTTTGGTTGAGAGCAAATGACAAGATGGATATATCTGAAATTCCTTCTTTACAATATGAATTCTTGCGTACTTGCATCCAAAATCTATCACCTTCTGTTTCTTGTGGTTTCTTTCGTATGCTTATATTATAACCTTCAGATTATCTTATGCTTAATGTGCTCAGGCATGGAAGCTCTTCAAGAAGGGGCAGAGTCTGGAGATGATGGATCCTACCCTGAGATCCACAGCAGTTCCAGAGCAAGTTGCGATGTGTGTGCACATAGGGCTCCTTTGCACTCAGTCTGACCCAAGCTGAGGCCTGACATGAAGAGGGTGGTGGTGATTCTGTCAAAAAAGCCAAGCACACTGGAAGAGCCCATCAGGCCTGGCATCCTTGGGTCCAGGTACCGGAGAAGACCTTATGGACCCCGTGGTTCCAGCTACTCTTTGGGTGAATCCTCATCAGGCATGACCTCTGCCTCCAATGTTAGTTCTACCTATCCCTCCACTTCCAACGCAAATAACACAGCTACCACCTCAACTGCCACCACTGCAAGAAGCCAGACGCCACGTTCATATCAAGAACACTCCTCTATACAACACTAGCATCATGCTTATTTTAATTGTTTCTTGTATTATATTGGTAAGTTGTAATTTTTTTTTAATTGTCTAGTTTTGCATGTCAAATTTTTTATCGACATTGCTTGGATGGAGTCTAGATTTTTCGTTTTCGGGTACAAATGGAGTTTAGAGGAAGATGCAGGAAGTGAGTGTTCTTTTCTCAAGAAAGATATTGATGTGAAAATTTCCTTGGGAGGTTTGACATGGGAAGTTGGGCATCTGTTGATTGTAGCTCTCCATGAAGGCTATCCTCCATACTTGTATTCTTCATTTCCATTTACTCTTCAGACGATGTAAACAGGTGATGAGGAACACAGTGAAGGATATCAGTGTATCAGCTCATGCTGTTCAATTCTTCGTTTGTCCACTTAATTTTGGGGTGTTGCAAGGAATTTATTTGTAGTTGAGTATGTTGCAAGTGAAAAGGCTTCAGAATTTGCTGGTGAATACTACGTAGAGGTATGTTACGTTGATATCAGCATTGCATAGAAGATAAATATGCGATCAAGAAGTAGCAATGCTAAATAAAGATGACCTGAAAGAACCAGGTTTACTGAGCATCTCCACGTATATGCACAATGGTAAGTTTGCATGATAATAGATTAGCCATGTTCAGGCTTCGATGGATCATCCACAAGGCACGTTGCTAACCGCATGCTATAGGCTTATGACACATACAGGCAAATTAAGACTTTTGCTGGTTGGTTAGCACGAAATTTCCGCCCAGAAGAAAGTGGGTTCGGGATGTTCTTTTGGGTGAAAGATGTATCTTTTGGGTGAAAGAATGGTTACCCTTTTCTTCGCGATATGCACCATTGGATTACACAATAATTGCTGTGAGATCTGTGCAGAAAAAAATACTGTAGAATGCTTTGAGAGCTGTGTGAGGCATGATTTAACAGTTGATGTTGCGCAGAAAAGTCAATCATTTTTGAATGAGACATACGACCCAGACCCAAAGGAGCCTCCTATCTGAGTAATAACTGTGCTTACCTGGCCTTTAGGGTTGTCTAAGAGGGTTATTTGTAGTTTGTAGTTATTCTATATAATTCTTCATCAAGAAATATTTGTGCAGCCCATATAGCTGTGCAGGAGTGGACGAATGGCGTGAAATAGATGCGTTAACAGGGAAAATCAACCATCTTAAGAATACTATATTATTCCTACAGAAGCAGGATGCCCCTAAATGAAGTTCACAAAAAATTTTAATGGTACCCAAATCTTGATCGGCATTGGACGTGGCTGGAAGTCCTAGTGAAGCCACGGTTTCTTGCATATTTCTTTGGACGAACATCGCATCCATAGATATGGTTAAAAACATCCTTTCTCAATTAAAGGATTGTCTAAATATTTGATGGCATTAAGCACTCAAGAACATCCTCTAGCCGATAATTAAGGAATCTTTTGAAAGTTTAATCCTGCGTCGAGGTCATGAGTAATACACCACTAGTTGGGCCTTTAGTTCTTTGCACAAGTTGGTATGTTCAAGGTTAGATGTTTTGGTCAGCCAAGGTTAGATGTTTTGGTCAGCCAACATCTCAGATCTTGGTCTTATACACTAGACACCTCCCGGTGCAAGAGATGTGAAAGTCTCACTCTTATTATCTCGGTCAATATAAATGACGAAACTTGAGATATCTGCTGATACGATATTATCCACATTAACCGATATCTTTCAATAATTTTCGTTCTTAAATCAAATTATTCAACAAATAAACTTAAAATCGATATTTAAATATCAATCTGGATTTATTATATTAGCCAAGATTTCAATATCAAGATTTAGAATTTCCGTGGAGGCAAATTGAGTTCTCCAATCATTCTGATCTCAAGCAATCACTAAGACAACTAATATATGAAGTGTCATGCCCCCTATCTGAGATTATAAGTCAGAGATCATGGTAGCCACCATATATTCATAGAGAACTCTCCCTATAAGCATGCAAGACATCTCATTCCAATATCATAAAGCAACAACAGGACAAAATTTAATAATTAATATTCAACTTTATTTCAAATAATTAAATCAAAAATAATATTCTATGATCTTGCATTAAATCTCAATAAATCATAATTTAAAATAAAAATATCAAAGTTTGTCTCTAACTCGCTCTCCCATATTGAATCCCCAAGTCAAGCTAGTCTTCTGAATCTGTAAAACTAGTAAAATATAGAGTAATAAGCTAGATAGTCTAGTAAGCAATGTATTTTAGCTAAATAAATTCAGCAATAATAATATACTGAAAATAAGCATGCAAGATGCATCAATTCAAATATGCAATACTATTCAAATAAGATCCATGCAAATTTATTTCCATTCATAAATCGATTTCTTTCAAAATAGTATGTTCATCTTGACGGCCATGAATTAAATTAAAGTACCAGTATATAACCTCTATTGCTAGAATATCAAGTATCAGTATTTAACTATCCCACTAGCAAGGTATTAAAATATCAGCACATAAACTTCACTAGCAAGATATCAAAGCACTAGCATTTAACTGTCCCACTAATGAGATATTAAAGTATTAGCATTTAACTCCCACTGGTGGGATTCAATATATAGTCAGGTTGTGAGTCAAAATTTATCTCAAATCAATATACTTTCTTCAAAAACATATTTTATATTCCAAATCAAATAATTCATAAAACCATGCGACATTGAAATCAATCAGTATGATTTATATTAAATTCAATACATTCGATCACAAATCATATAATATTTTAAAAAATATATATTGGATAATTCAAAATACATGCATTAAATCTATTAATTATGAATAATCTAATACATAAAATATTTATAATTTATCGATAAATCTCAAAAAAGTATAGTATTACTTATATCATATATACTCCAACAAATCTATATTATTCCATAATTTTTTTTTTAAATCTTTAGTTCATACATCATATTGCAGTATCTCACTACTGGACATCTTTTTGTCGAGACAGCTATACCCCTATATATGATTAAGTCTAATAATCACCAATGATATAAATAATTAAGAAAGATATGATGAATAGTAGTCGCATCCTATGGTCCAAATCGACTTGATCATGATAATTTTATTGTTTATGATCAAACTAGATTGTTTAATAAAGATTGAGAATGATCAAATTAGTAGTGTTTGAAAAGAGTCAAGATGGAAGCTAACACGGTGCTCAATGATCAGAGGTCAATTTCATCAAATAACTTTATTTAATCAAAATAAGATTAAGATACAATTGGCTTCTTATAGATTAAATAGATCCACTTTGGTGATATTTGGATTATACCAAGGTGGGTGCTGTTATGCTGTTTGACGATCGTGGATCAGGACCTTTCACTAAACTCAATCAGCATCGTTGGAAAGAAGATCTTCAATGAATTAATCTTAGAGAGAGAAAACTTTATAGAAAGAGAAAATTTTATAGAGAGAAAAATTAAGAGAGAAAATAGGAAGAGAGAGGAAGAAGAGAGGGAAGAGAAAGAGAAACTCTTTCTTTCTCTCCCTCTCTCTCTCTCTTCTTTTTCTTTTTTTCTTTCCTTCTTTTCTTT
>KE510370.1:0-11782 GCA_000441515.1 Elaeis oleifera | reverse complement strand
AAAAAATTAATAATATTTATTAATTCTATAATTCATATATAATTATAATGATAAGCTCAATCATCAATAGGATGACAATTGGCTTTGGGATATAATTTTCAACATCTGGGTTCTAGGGTTTGGTTCGGGTTGACTTGGTAATCTACCCTTCTCTCTCTCACTGATGGTAGTGTCTAATTGATCTAATTGCATTTCTAAATGGTTTATTGCTTGGGTATTAGCTGTTAACAACTGGCCTGTGGTTTGTATGAACTATTAAGGGTGGTGGTAGTGTCTGAAGCCGATTTAGCCAAGACTTCTAAACTTTTTTCTAGTGTGTTAAACCTTTTTTCATTACTGAGACCTGGTGGGTTATTCAGTGCTTGGTTGGGCCTTAGGAGGTGCTGATTAAGGAAAGGACTAACTGAGTTTGAATAATGTGACCATGAGAAATTGGGGTGATTCCTCCATCCTGGGTCATAGGTTGGTACATAAGGATCATTTATAGGTCTTTGAAAAGCAGCATTCACCTGTGCAAATCCATTCTCGATTGGATTTATCAGAAAAGACATTCTTTGACAACATGATCTGGTGCACTGCATTTGTTGCACATGGGTGCCGACACTTGGTTTACTTAGGCTTGTCCTTGAAGCTCTAAAGCCTCAATCCTATGGGTCAGTCGCAATCTTGGCTTCTATAGTTAGGAATGTTTGAACTTGATGCAAGCCATCTCTCAAGGGTGTGGATTTTTAGGTTCCCAAGTCATTTCCAATTGCAAATTCTTTTCAACTAAGTCTTCTAGAAATTGCCATGCTTTATTTGGCTCCTTATGCATGAATTGGCCTTGGCACATTGATTCCAATATGGTTCTAGAATTTGAGTCCAACCCTTCATAGACAATCTGACACAATCTTCGTATTTCTATCCCATAGGGTAGACATTGGCTTAAAAGGTTCTTGAATCGATCAAAATACTTCCAAAAGAATCTCCTCCTAATTGGTAAAATTGGTTTATTTCATTTAAACTTTGCTGTCTTATGGTATGAGAAGAATTTTCTTAGGAATATCTTAGCAAAGCCATCCCAAGTTGCACATTACTGATTGGGCAGACTGTATAACCATTTCTTTGCACTATCCTTAAGGGCAAAATTTATGAGCCTAAGTTTAAGTGCATCTTCTGTGAGATGTTGAAGCTTTATGGTTGCACACACTTCTTCAAACTCTCTCATAAAAATATTTGCATCCTCAATTCTAGTGAATTTAGGAAGCATGCTAATTATTGGGTTTGATTTCAAAGTTGTTGCTAGTGGTTTGAGGCAACCTAATGCATGATGGTTGGACAAAGCCAATTGGGTAACACAGGTCCTTAAGGACTTGGGGTTGATCAATTTCACTCACGGTGAACCTTAAGGTTTCTGGATTTGGTGTAGGGCTCAGATCATTTCTGACCAATCGTCTAGACATCCTCTTCCCAGAAGGACATTGAAAGTTATTTATTTTAGCAATTTATATTTATATTTTACTTATTTATTTATAATAAATTATTTTTTTTATAAATAAGTTTCACATAAAATTAAATTATAACTAGGACTATCCTAGACCAGCAGCTCCTAACTGTTTCAAGGTTACCTTCAAGCACTCCAAGTTCGAAACCAGCTATCCAAATTAGCTAGATAAAGTGTAAGATTGATGAAAGGCTCTCTGCGCTCTCACAATGGTCCTAATTAAATAACCACTATTTTTTAGGACTGAATCCCTGAAGCACTTTCTTTAGACACTAATTGATAAGACAAATTCAAACTCGATCCAACTTTTACTTTTTTATTGGGGGATCTGATACCACTTGTTACAATAGAAAGAAAGAAGAAATAAAAGAAATACAATCAAATATGTGGATTAGACCAAGATCTACCTTCATGAGGCATGCAAAAGCTTTACTAAAAAGAAAAAAATTACAAGAGAAGATCACACACTCTCAACTCTTATAAATCTCTCTCTTTCAATAAAAAGCTCTCACCCCTTACAAAAGCTCTCACAAAAAATCCAAAGAAACTCAGGCCTATCGAACCAGGGTCCCCTAAACCCCTAGATGCTTTCTAATGGTCTCAGCCACCACTTGAGACCTCTGCTGCTGCCCCGTAATTCTCTTAGGCCATCAGGTCTTTATAGACCCAAAACCACTTAAGATTGAAATACAACCTCTATTAGGACATAGAAACATCCCTAGCCATTGGATCTTCCTTACTCACATCCTTTGCCTCACGATCATGTAAAATAGTGCTCTTGGCCACCCAATCACATCCGAATGCGATCCAGAACCATCAATCATGCTTGCGCACACTGCAGGCCATTGGATCGTGTAGAAAACATCGTGCATCATGATTTTTTGTGTGTGGAACATGTCGGTCCATGGTGCCTGCATGGACCATGCCATCCCATGCAGTCCACCATGGATCGTGCCAAATCCCATGCACAGGGCAACACTGCATAGCATCACATGGGCTGCGTACCTACGTGTGCCTGCCTAGGCTGCGCGCCTGCCTGGGCCATGCACCCGCACTAAGCTTTACGTCCTGCAGGTCTGCACTCACTTGCGGCCATGCTATGCTGCGAGCATCCACGTGCTATATCTCTGGGCCTCCGTCGCATCGTGGTTTCTCTTGCAGGCTTCTTTGTCTTGAATTTTCTCCAATGGGTCAAATTCGACGCATCAAAATTCTAACAATTTTACCTCAACACGATATTCGGCCTCCACCTAACTTTGAGAGGTTCTAGATGATCTCATCCTTATGCCTTGGGGCATATACTTGCTACTCATGGATGGGCAAATATGGAAGTTGAGCCAGATTGCTTGATCCCTTCTCTGTCGTGTGCTACGACCACCTGACCTGAGACCTGCTGAGGGTAGCCTCCTGCAGTCATAGGAACTTCACTTGTGACATCGACTGTCATCCTCTCGAGTCTTCCATCTCATGCCCGATCCATCTAATCCTAGAGCTCCATCTCGCACAGGGCTCCCACCAGCTCTTAAAGCTCTACCTCATGCTAAGCTTCCTACCAAGAGGTAGTGTCCTCCATACTTCTTCCCTTCATCACAATCCTACTACTGTGCATGATCTTCAGAATTCCATCATCAGCTGTCCACTTATAGCCATTTGAATCCAATCTACTCAGTAAAATTAGATTATTCCTAAATTTGGATATATATCGGACCTCACCCTATTCCTTCACTGTTCCATCATGTGCCTGTAAGTTGACTATCCCACTATCTTTGATCTTACAGCTCAATCCATCCGATAGATTAACAGTGCCCTCACTATCCTCTGTGGAGTCAAATAGCTTCTCTTTGCAACATACATGATGCGAACAAGTAGAATCTAAAATTTAGTGAAGGGAAGAAGTAGATACCTCATCAGTCACTAGAAGAACATCATTATTGTCTTTTGTATCGCTACTCACCATCACCACAATAGCCTTCATTCGATCTTCAAGCTACGTGCAATCTCTGACATGATGTTCCAACTCATCACATCGATAGTATTTGATCTTGCTCGAGTCCCTCAGCTTAGACTTGGACTGCCCACATTGCAATCTTCTACCACTTCATCTTTTGCCACCACCACCTTCAATTATCGCCAAAGCTAAGTTACCATTTGAATTTGAAGCCCAGTTCTCTCGCTTGAGAACCTCATTCTGGAGTAATATAGAATTAACCTCCTCCATCTTGATGGTGCTCTTTCTCACTAGAAGAACAGTCATCAAAGACTCAAAAAAAGAGAGAAGTGATGAAAGCAAGACCAATGCCCTAGTCTTCTCCTCAACCTTCTCACCAACATTGAGAAGATTGGTGAGGATCTTTTGAAAGTTGCTAAGATGCTTCTGCATGCTCTTTCCTCATTCATCTATAGCTGGTACAAGTGCTTCTAAAAAAAGAGAGCATTGGTGAGTGACATCGCCATGTACATCTCCTCAAGCTTCATCCATATCACCATCAAGAAAATCTTGCCAAGCACATGGATCACCATATCATCCGTTAAGTATAAGCGGATCATACTCACCACCTGCATCTGAAGCCACCTCCAATCTTTTATCTCCATATAGTTAGCTTCTCTTCATATAAGAGAGCATCGATCAATCCCCGTTGGATGAGCACATCCTTCATCCTCACTTGCCATAGGAAGAAATTACTCTTTCCATCATATCGATTGATCTCTATCTTGATTGAGTCTGATTTTTTTATCTTCTTCAATCTTGATCAACAATGTCACAACCTATACTCTGGTACCATCTGGCTCGAATACCAATTATTGGAGATCTAGTACCACTTGTTATAGTAAAAAGAAGAAGAAATAAAAGAGACACAATCAAATACGTGGACTAGACCAAGGTCTACCTTTACGGAGCATGTAAAAGCTTCACTATGAAAGAAAATAAATTACAAGAGGAGATCACATACTTTCAACTCTCATAAAACTTTCTCTTTCAATAAGAAGCTCTCACCTCTCTCTCCTTACAAAAGCTCTCACAAAAAATCCAAAGAGACTTAGGCCTTTCGAACCAGGGTCCCCTGAACCTTGGAAGCTTTCTAATGGTCTTAGCCGCCACTTGAGACCTCTACCACTACCCTCTAATTTTTTCAAACTGTCAAGGCCTTTTATAGACCCAAAACCACTTAAGATCGGAATACAACCTCTGTTAGGACTTAGGAACATCCTTGGCTATTGGATTTTCCCCGCTCGCATCCTCTGCCGCATGATTATGTAAATAACACTCCTGGCCACCCAATCACACCCGAACGTGACCCAGAACTATCAGATGATACCTGCACATGCTGCAAGCCATTGGATCGCACAAAAAATATCCATGCACTATGATTTTTCGTGTGTGCATCACATCGATCCATGGCACCCACATGGATCACACCATCCTATGCAGTCCACCATGGACCGTGCCAAATCCCATGCGCATGGCAGCACCATGTGGCACCGTGGGGCCGTGCACCCACGCACGCTTGCTTGGCCGCCTGCCCACCTGGGCCGTGTGCCCGCACACTCACTTGGGCTGCATGCCCGTACTGGGCCACACACCCGCATGCCTAGGGTGCACCCATACGTGTTTGGGCTGTGTGCTACAAGCTTGGGCCGTGTGTCCCATAGGATTGCACTCGCCTACAGGCCACGCTATGCTATGAGCCTCCACATGTTGCATCTTCGGGCCTCCACCGCATCATTATTTTTCTGCGGGCTTCTCTATCTTCAGTTTTTCTCTAATAGATCGAATTTGAGGCATCAAAATTCCAACAATTTTCTTATCTTATTGAGCTCAAGTTTCTTAGGGGCTGACATCTAATTGATTTTATTAAAATTTAGATAAATATAATATGAAGGACTCTTATTTGTAGGCTAAAAAAGATGATAAAATCCCCACTTTATCTTATTTTAGGGTTTGTACCCTTACGATGTGTTATGAGAATGCAATGCAACAAACAAGATGTCCAACCAATATATATATATATATATTGAGACAACTGTGCCAATGGTCCCTGATAATGGCACCAAAATTTGGTCGCTTGTCATGAGTGTCCAAAGATAGAAGTACTCTAACTTAACTTATTACGTAGAATAGGATGAGATAGGTGTTGAATCCTCGGGGACCAATGGGCTGAGTTGTGCTTAACTTAAAAAAGTAGTGATTGTGGTGACAAAGATCTGAGGGTTTTGATAAGAAATAACAAGTTGAATAAGATAAGTTAGGAAAATAATATGGAAGAAGGTGCCTCAGGGATTCGGATCCATCCTTTAGTGTAGATCTATATTTAGTTAAAAGTAATCGAAATCACTACATACTACAAGCCATAGTGATAATAGCAAGATGAATCTATGATTTTATTCTCAATATAGCTTATCTTGCTGAGCATGAATCATATCTTTGATCACGATTCATCTCTACATAGTCATAAGCTATTTGAGATCAAGCTTCATAAAACTATGAATACTATTGCTTAAATGCATAGAGAACAATCACAGAAATTCTTTATGCTTGCAAAATATTTAATTATATTTAAATAAAGATTTTTATAATGTTTAGGTAGTTGATTTCATAAAAAAAATACAATAAGATGCATAAAATAAAATCTAGCTGAAGAACTTCATCTACTCCCGTGAAGATGAGACCTCTAGCCGTGCATGGTGTTGCGCTTGCTCGCCATCACCTTCCTTGGATGGGCATGGAAAAGCTTCAATACCCCCTAGGTTGAGGCATGGAGGCTTTTTATAGATGCTAAGAGGCATGAGGATTAATTGGTTTGGCAATGTGGGATTAAAGATGGCAGCAAGGATGGGGCGGCTAGGGTTTTTAAAGGGATGTGGGAGGCACCTAAGTAATGGAGGGTTGAGATGGGATGAGAGGGCTGCAGCTTGATGTGGAAGGCAAGGGTGCTTGGGCCGCCTAGGGCTGATGCTTGGGCCTTTTGGATCATTAGCACCTTCATATGTGGACCAGAAGAGTGATAAGGCACGGGCTTGCTGAAATTTCTACACTCTTGCTTATGTAGCATGTAGTCCTACACCTCTTAGGATCTTTCGATGTAGCCCAAAACCTTCTAGTTGATCTCTTTGGGCTCGAACCCAATTCAAACTTGATTTATTAACGATTGAGTCTTCAAAGGTGCATGAATTGTGGGCTACCTTCTTATCCAAGAGAGTGCATGCACGAGAATTCAAGTTTGTGACTTTATCTGCTTTTAATTGCATAATTGGTTCCTGGATATCTTACACAATTTAAAAAAAAAGAATAACAAGCATCAAATTCTAAACAATAGAGATTAAATGTCAAAGGTTTTAGTGCTTCTTGTGTCACATTTAATGTATTGATCAAGAGCCCTTTCGATTGTCTCACTGCTTCGAGAGTCCTTTCGGATCACTGGCAGCTCTCTTTTGATCCATTGTCTTCATCTCCTATGCAGTCATAGATGAATTTTCTCCCCTTCCTTGATTTCTTTTTCACTTTTTTAGTCTGATTGCCCTTTCTTCCTCTCTTCGTATCGATTTCTTTCTATCTTCCTCTTGTGTCTTCCAATGGCCGATTTTGGGAGTCTCAGTGAAGGCTGGTCTTCCGAATCATCTTTCTCTTTGAGGGAAGCTCCTATTGGTTCGAACGAAAGGTGGGTATTGTACCACCTTTGTTTCTGATACAGTTGAATCTAAATTGGGCCTGAAGGACTTGAGTCTCATTTATGCCCGATATTAGATCCCATCTTCATTTGAACTAGAACCCCCAATCCTGGCGATAGGATTGGTAGCCCTCCTTCTTGTAGGATTAGCTTGTATAAGAAGTCCTTAAGGCCAGACTTAGGTTATCCATTCATCCTTTTATCAATGAACTCTTTCATTTCTTTGATATTTTGCTTTGCTTTGTTATTCCAAACTCTTTTCATTTCATCATCGGCCTCATTATTCTTTATTCCATGACCAAAATCCAACCTTCCCTCTCTCTTTTTCGATCCTTCTATATCATAAAGAGGTATATCGGTGACTGGTGATATATCTCTCCTTTGAGAGGAGTCTCCATCTTGATAAAAGGGGCTCCATCTTGGGTCCATGGTTGGAAGGATCGGTTCTTCTTTATTTCGGAGCTCTCTATTGAAGAATAAAGACTTCCTTACTGGGGTCAGCCAAAGGATTCTATCTTTCAAATCCTAAAGCTTGGAGATGAGGATTTAGAGAGCTTTGCAACCTTAAGGGGATACAAAATACCTTCACTAAAGGAGTTGTTGTTGGTGCGGACTCTTCAATGCTGACATCAGTCCGATTGACCCAAGAGATAAGGGTTTCTCCAATTTTGCAATGTTTGATCTCTTCCTTTAATGGGTGCTGACTCTTTTTAATTGCAGAAATGAGATCTGAGGAATTGGAAAAGCTGAAGAAGGATGTGATAAAGAAGAGAAAGGTTCCATCCTCATCCGCTGTCGATGTCTAGAAGAAGTTGAAGACCTCAAACGAAAGTCAGAAGAATGTGCCCCCTTTAGCCCCTGCTTCGATGGGAGCCATATTAGTTTTTTCGGTCCAGTCTCGCCCTCCAAAGCCCACTGCACTCCCAACTCCCCCGACTGAAAGAAGTGATAGTTTGACTCAAGTGGGATCAGACTCCATTGGAATGTCTATAGAGCGAAGACAAGACTTAGCTTCACTACCCTCCAGTGACATCTTTGATGATTGGAAGATTGCCAACATCACTTTCTAAGGGATGGTTTTCAAAGCAGGCTTGGAAAAGGTTGAAGGGGAGAGCTCCACAAGGCAGTAGAAGCAGATGATAACCTCCCTGATCTGGGTAGGTTCTTTCTTCCTCCTCTCTGTTCTTCTTTCTTCTTATTTTTTTTAATGCTAACTTCTTACTTTCTGAATGTAGATGGGTCACAATGTTGCCACTGTCATCAACATGCTAAGGGATATTGAGACAGAACTGGCTGATGTGAATGAGAAGCACAATATGACTGAGGCTTTTGATGCCAAGATGAATGCTGCTGTCGTTGAAGCCAAGTCCAAGATGGAGGCTGTGGAAGCCGAAGTTGCCTGCTTGAAGAAGGCATTGGAGGAGGCCAGAGTTGTGAAGGCAAAGATTGAAGCTGGCTTGGCTTCGGGGAAGGAGAAATGGTGGAAGCCCAGACCAAGGCCTTTGAAGTTGAGAAGAAGGCTTAGGATCGAGTTGCTGAAGCCGATGCATGGTAGTGGACGCTTTCCATGCGTCAGAGGAGTTCTCCCAGGAGAAAGTTGACTTCGGTTAGGAGGCCTTCATCATCGAGCGGTCTGCCATTAGAAGGTAGCGGTGTGCTTTTCAAAGATGGATATAAGCTTCTTGGATGAAGAAGAAGAGGGAGAAGGAGGAGCCGAAGGAGAAGAAGGAAGAGTCAAAGGAGGAGGAATTGCAGGAAGTGAGGCTCTTTCATCTATTGAGGCTATCGAAGGATATTCCAAAGCTACTCCAACACTGAAGGTTATGCTAGCATCCATTCCTACCAAAGCTATGCTAACTTTGTTACTGTCAATGGAGTCAGAGCAGCCAACCATAATTGTTTCAAGCTCCTCCATTGATCCTCACACCAAGGTCGGAGATATTTGAGTTTGTACTTTTTTTTCTTTTTTGTTAATGTAATGATAATTTTATATCCATAATAAGTAATTTTATTTCTGTGTTCTTCGATCTGTGTTTGTTTATGGTATTTTTCTCAGTTGGTTTGATGTGAATGTTATGATCATGCATTTACTCAATATCACACTAAACATCTGCCAATAGCTCTACCTTTAAGGATCTAAATTGAGAACCTTGAAGAAGACCTCTATTGGACTCAACAAGATGCTGCTGAAGCAAAAAAGAAACTCCAAAAAGTGAAGAAGAATAACGATGAGGCTTTTACGAAAGTAGAACATCTAAGAAAATGTCTGAAGCAGATAGATAGAGAATATTTTGTTGAAAAGCCTAGGTTAATCGAATAGCGAAATAAATTTACAAAGTCAACTGAAAAAATAGCTAAAAGATAGCTGCGATGATAGTTCTTTGCAACAAACAACTGTACAAGGCCCAAGATGAGATAATAGGACTAAACTATACTATAGCATTGGACAAAGTCACTAATGAAGCCAAAGTGGATTCAGCTACTTAGATCGGTCAACTTCAAAGCAACCTTCATTCGGTTGAGGACATGATCAAAAAACTCAATTGAGTGGTGGATACTAGGAGATCAGCAGCTGATGTTATTCGGTGCGAACTTATCTCAACCCGACATACCATTGCTGACCTTTCGAAAGATTTGAGCAAGGACAGGTCTATGACGATTGAGCTCCATATCTAGCTTGTGGAGAGCACGATGGCAGCCAACCATGTTGAAGCTATTGTTAGGCAATTGGAGGACTGGCATGCCACGACTTTACGTGATGCAACTCTTGAAGTCATGGAGGTATCAGCCATGGCTTTGGATGTGGGTTTCGAAGAGTGTAGGAGCTTAGTCAGATGACTTTTCTTAAAGTCAATTTCCATATCAATGCTCTTAGAGATAGTAGACATGGAGATCTTATGGACCCATGCTGGGGAAACATCGAGTACTGCAGTCAGAAGAATATCGAATCCACGACATGCCAGAGCTCCATCAACTGAAGGCAGGCCTTCTAAATGATTATTATGCTTTTGTTTTCTTCTCACAGATATCTTTTTGTACCTTCTGTAATCTACTATAATTAAGTTATCAATAAATGAATTTGGATTAAAGTTTTCATTGCACCTATACTTTATGCTTTGATAACTTTGTGTTTGTGTAGTATTCATAGATTGACTTTATCCTTCACTTTGAGAGCCTCGGAGGTTAGCTGTCCGATGGTTCTTCTAGGTTAGCTTCAGCATCTTACGTAGCTAAGGTCGATGAGCTAAGATTTCTTATAGATTAATGCTCTGAAGGTCCTTTTAGATTAGCCTTCACTTGTTGTCGAAGTTGGTGGGCTGAGGGTCCTTGTAGGTTAGCCCTCCAAAAATTCTTTTAGGTTAGCTTTCGCTTCTTGCATGACAAAGATCTTCATAGATGTTGGTTCGTTGAAAAGCGAGTAGTCTTTGGAGGTCCTTATAGGTCAACCTCTACTTCTTAATCATCGAAGTCTTCTGCCCATGTAGGTTGGAATAGTGAAGTTGGGACGGTGAATATTAGGGGTCCTTTTAGGATAGCCCCAACTTCCCACATGACTAAGATCTTCGCTGGTGTTGGCTTGCTGAAAAGCACATGGCCTTTGGGGGTCTTTATAGGTTAGCCCCCTCTTCTTTACCATCGAGATCTTCATTGTTGATGCGTTAGATTGGTAGATTTTGAGAGTCCTTTTAGGTTAGCTCTACTTCTCACATGACTAAGGTCTTCATGGGTATTGGTTCGCTAAAAAATGAGTGGCCTTTGGGGGTCCTTACAGGTTAGACCCCATTTCTTAGTCACCGAGGTCTTTGACTCACTAGTCACAAGAGACAACAATATTCCTAGAAAAGGATCATTTTATTAGTTGATTGTCAAGTTACATCATTGATAGTATATTCAAAGGTTCTCTGATTTCCATGGCCAAGATAAGGGTGTTCCATCTTAGTTGTTTGAGGCAGTAAATTTTCAGTCTGATGACTTCATCCATTTGATAGGGGCCTTCCAACTTTGGAGATAGGTTTTCACATTCTATAGATTGGGAGACTTTGGCTCGATGCAGGACTAGATCGCCAACTTTAAATTCTTTTTTTGGATGTAGGAGTTGTAGTATCATGCCACCCTTTGCTGATAGGCTGCCATCCACACTCATGCTTTTTCACAAACTCCTTCAAGTAGATCTAAGTTTACATGGAGCTACTCTCCATTACTTCGGTCATCATTTGTAGTCCTTGATAAAATGTGAAGGGGTTTGATTTCTATGGGAATGACGACTTCCATTCTGAAGGAGAGGTTGAAAGAAGTCTCTGCTATAGGTGTCTTTTAAGTGGTTCGATAGGCCCAAAGTATGCAATACAGCTTATCCACCCATGCTCTTTTAGCTCGATTGATCCTGAGCTTCAGTCTCTGCAAAAGTATTTGATTAGTTACCTCAACCTCATCGTTGGCCTGTGGGTGTCCCACTAAGGTAAAATATTGGAAAATGCCATAGCTTTGATAGAACTCAACAAACTTAAAGTCTGAGAATTGATGTCTGTTATCGATTGATAGCTTCGCGATGTTGTCGTTAGGACACCATGATTATTAATCTAATTCTGACTTTAATAAAATTAAAATATGTAGAGAGTAGTGATTCAGATCG
>KE510365.1:5049-17162 GCA_000441515.1 Elaeis oleifera | reverse complement strand
CGACTTCTTAAGTACTTAGTTGTGTACAAAAATCTTTCATCATTGAATTAAAAATTCAGATAGTCCAAAACTAAAGTACAGCGAGTTGCTTGCAACTCACGGTGGTGATCTTAGGTTGGAAAGATACTTATACCCATATCCTTCGCAAGCTACTCTTGACAGCAAAGTACTCAACAGTAGGTCACGTTCAGTAAGATATACTCCTATGTCTCACTTGCACGTCATGTCAGTGTCTCCACACTCCTTGATTAAGAGGACAACCAATGTACATAACACACAATGACCTATACTTGATATAGCTATCGTCTTAATAATAGTATATCATTTGGTTTTAAACTTAAGGTTTAAGGGCTAAACAATATATCCTCCTATATCGAATCAAATAGTCCTAAGGACTTTATCACATAACAAGAGTTCAAAATAAGATGTACATAATGATGAAAAAATTAATAATATTTATTAATTTAATAATTCATATATAATTACAATAATAAGCTCAACCAGCAACAGACTGATGATTGATTTTGGGATACAATTTCCAACAGATGACACGTTGATGACACATGGAAAGGGATAATTGGTGCCTTGGTTCCTGGTGGCGTGGTCTTCGAGACCTCCCCATCACGACACTTATCCCGTGGCCTGTGGAATAGTTGGAGGTGCTGGGGTGTGATTCCCCTATAAATGGAGCCCTCTTACCATTCAAAGTTGAAACATCCAGCCATCTCTCCAGGATGTCATCCTTCCAAGCGTCGGAGCATTATTGCTGCTCATCTCCACTCAATGGAGCCTTTCTGTGCCTCCACAAGATCAAGGTTCACCTCATAGGAGTGTGCTAGAGAGGGGCATGCTAGGTAGGATCTTGTTTGGCATGGGAGGTGTTGAAAATTTTCATCGCTCTACTCATTGAGCAGTGGTAGTGTCCACCAGGGTTATTCTGGGATGTCACTCCATAGGAAGGTCTTGGATCTTTCCAGGAGTGGCCCGACCCTCTCTGGTGGGTGTAGCCTTCCAACCTTCCTTGAAGATTTATCATGAAGGGGAACATGTCTCTAGGGGTCAAGAGGCTGGCATCATCAAGCCCCGTTGCTTTCGTCGCACCTACCCGATGTAGGGCTCCATCGATGGCCGTGCATGTATTTTTCTTCTTTCATTGTAATGGACTTCATTCAGTTGAAGTCATCTTGTAATAAAGTTCCTTCTTAATAAAGTGTTCCTTCATTCTCCATTTATGTCTTGTGTGGTTGTCCCGATGTCATTGTGAAAGGCTCTTCTGAGATGCTGTCTAAGATTGATCTAAAGCCATCTCTGACCACCCGCTTGTTTACCTGTGAATAGGGAGTGATACATGGTTGCGTGAAGTCTTCGAAGGATTGATCCTTCAACCTTGGTCTTCAATGCCTTTCTGATGACTGATCTCAGTTCGGTCAGATCTTATGATCAGATTTCCCACCAAAAGGGATAACTTATTGATGATGAAGGTATAAAGAGTTGCATTGTTGGGATTTGATGCACAGCGGAACATGAGATTTTAAAATTTTTAACAGTGCATCAACTATTAGTTACATAAAATTTGAACCCCAATCTCAAAATCATCTTGATCATTGCGATCAAACGTACTAGGGATAGTCAATAAAATATAAAAAGGAATAGGGATACCTTCATAGGTCTCTTGATTGATATCCATAAGATGCTCAAGTTTGCATCCTCAACTTTTCTTGAATCCCTTCTCAAAGAATCTAGTCTTTTCTTGATTCCCTTCTCAAGAAATCAAGCCCTCATTTTTGTTCTTGATTCCCTTCTTAAGGAAATCAGCATGCCTTTTCCAAGAACTTTTCTTGGATTCATTTCTCCTTTTCCAAGAACCTTTCTTGGCATGAAGAATATTTGGCACATCAACCATTCAAGGTGTGAAATAATAAGAGCGGCACATAAGCAAGAGAGGCATATAAGACCCTCTTCCACATGAACTCCCTCTTTAGCCACCACAATGTGAAATGTGAAGCCTCCTCATTGGGAGAACGTGAGACTCATGGGGCCTCAAATAAGTGGCACTAATCTTTGGCATGAAAAGTGATTTTCACATGAGGAATCTCAAGGCATGGAATAAGTGGCGCTTCTTTAAAAAGGGCGTGGACTCCTTACACCCCAACTCCTTTAGCGCATCACAAGTCTTGTTGGCATCCAACTCTTGGGCATCCAACACTCTTGGAGTTAGTTAGGGAGTCGGATTTGATTGTGTCAACCTTTGACACATCAAACTTTGATTAATCAACCTTTGACTAATCAAACTCCTTGAGGAATTAGTAAGGGTTTTACATGTTCTAGCATGTGTATGGCCTAAATTAGGATTTCAACCAAGTCTAATTAGGTCCTCCAAGGCCTAATTGTAAGTCCATAATCAATTTTTTTCATGTATGACTCATTGAATTCTACATCTAGCTAGCAGTAGGTCCAGACTTATGTCAACCTAATCTAATTAGATCCAAGATATATTAAGTCCATGTGTTACAATTAATTAGAACTCTTCTAATTTAATTGCTAAATTAAACTCTTTAATTCAATAGAACCTACAAGTCAAGATTGACATCTAGCAATGTATTATGACTATCTAGAATACATGAAATTTGATGGAACAACCAAAATATCCTTTCATGACGAGTTACTGTGTAATTCAATCTTTCAATCACATGGCATCCCAGATAAGCCATGGACATGAAATCATATCAAGCCTAAATATCCATTCATATGTATCTTGATCTGATGATGATGACTCGATTGATAAATTTAATTTTTTTTTCTAATTTTCATCCTACTTTGGCCAAAGACTTTCTGAGTCATTATTCTATGAGATCATATAGGATGTTCTCTCCTCTTATAAGGAGTGATCGAGTCCTTCTTGATCAGTTACAACCTCCACGTATACTTCACCATATCCAGAACATCCCACACATATCTCAAAGAGTCATGCTAGGGTATGAACCAAAGCATAGATCTACATACATAAGATACCATGGTGATCTCAGGTATAAGAATCACTTGCACCACTCCCACTAGAGAATTATCTTTTGATATGCTTGTAAGGCTCTATCAGATGTTCTCCCTGTGGATCAGTTCAATGAATTCATTCTCCAATGTGCATCCATATCCTTATATTAGTACCTCTACATAAGTGATTATGAGATCAATGATCCTCTTCATCGAGCATATATAGGATGTGCTAGTCTTACCGATATCATTGATCTCCAAATCAATGATCCTATGATTGAAAATATTTTAGTTTGAGGCTATCAAGCTTTTAGGTCTTACTGGTATAATCTCATCATGACCTTAAAACTATTATCTTAATCTATAGGATTCATCATAATCTTAATTAGGTCATAAATGAGATGATAAGATGCAGTATATGATAAAATACAATGGCTTATATAATTCATAAATAAATAATGTCACGTACATGAGTAGAAAGATAAAATAGAAAAGTTCCATCACATCATCCATGCGATTGATTTGTAGGATACTATTCTTTCAATCTCTTACTTATACTAAAGTCAATCATCCTTATACCTGATACCTATGCTATCAAGGTGGCGATCAAATTGCTACAATGATAAGGCCTTGGTGAATGGATCCACTATTTTATTCTTGGTGTCAACTCATTCTATCATCACATCACAAATAAGGTGGAAGTGACTTAGGATGTGCTTGAATTTCTAATGAGACATTGCTTCCTTTGCCTAAGCAACAGCCCCAGTGTCTTTACAATAAAGTAGTATGGGGTGTTTAATCTCTGGAACCATACCCAACTAAATAATGAACTCCATCAAACTGCTTCCTTAGCAACTTCATTTGTAGTAATATATTTCGCCTTAGTAACTGAGTCAGCTATATTCTACTGTTTGAAATTTTTTCAACTCATTGCTTCTCAATACGTCCCAAGTACTTGAGAAAATTTCTCATAGCTTTTCAATGATCCTTTCTAGGATCTGCTTGAAATCTGCTTGTTATTCCCAAGCATAAGTAACATCAGGTCTGGTATATAGCATAGCATACAAATCAATCTCATAGCCGAAGCATAAGGGATTGTGCTCATTCTCCCCTCTCTTCAGGTGTCTTAAAAGATATCTTCTTAGAAAGATGTATGCTGTGACTTATGGATAAGTACACTTTTCTACACCCATCCATGTTGAACCCTTTCAACATAAAATCTATGTATCTAGACTAGAACAAGCCTAGCATCTTCTTAAATCTATCCTATAGATCTTTATACCAAGTATGTAGGATGCTTCATCCAAGTCTTTCATGAAAATATCTATGATAGCCATATCTTGACTGCTTGCAACATCAGACATCATTCTCAATTAGTATGTCATTTACATATAAAGCTAAGAAGATAATGGTGCTCCCACTTATCTTCTTGTACACACATAGTCCATCTATATTTTGATAAGGTCAAACGATTTGATTGTCTCATCATAATGGATGTTCCAACTTCTTAATGCCTACTGTAATCCATAATAATTTTTTAGCTTGTATACTTGATTTGCCCTCTCACTAGAGATAAATCTCTCTAGCAGAGATGCTGCTATAGCAACCAAAATTCGAATGAATTTGAGCATTGCCACTGACGAAAGGTCTCTTCATAGTCAACACCTTATCTTTGTTTGAACCTTTTGTTACTAGTCTAGTCATGTAGGTTTCTACTCGACCATTAGCTCCAATCTTCTTTTGAAGTCTCATTTGTAACCTATTGATGTTGCACCCTCAGGTGTATTAATCAAAGTCCATACTTGATTGGTATACATAGAGTCCATCTCGAATTTTATGGCTTCAAGCTATCTGTCAAAGTCACTACTTATGACTGCTTCCAAATGGATCACAGGATTATCATTCTCAATGATAAACTCATATTTCAGTGGTATATTATGCACTCTATTTGACTTTCGGAGAAGAGATGTGTGTCGTGGTTGTGCCTCATCAAAGGACACATCTAGTTGAGGATCAACTTGTGGACTCTCCATAGATTGTTGTGGGATAGATTGCAGGTCTTGAACTTCTCCAAGTTCAACTATCCTTCCACTACCTCCTTCTCGGATAAATTCTTTTTTCAAGAAAGTGGTATGCCTACGGACAAATACCTTTGTTTAGTAAGATAGTAGAAGAAGTATCCATTATCTTCTTAGGAAAACCTACAAATCTTTATTTATCTGATCTAGCACTTAATTTATGTCCTTCAACTCTTATGACATAAGTAGGACAGCCCCAGATCATCATATATTTGAGACTCAGCCTCTTCACTTTCTATATCTTATATGGAGTGCTAGTAACAGATTTACATGGTATCTTATTCAGAACATATGCGATAGTTTTTGGGACATATATCCAGAATGAGATCGAAAGATCTGTGAAGTACATCATGGATCACATCATATCTAATAGAGTACGATTCTTTCTTTCTGCAATACCATACAATTATGGTGTATAAGAAGGAGTCCATTTAGAAAAAATTTCTTTGCCTGAGTTATTATTAGACCTGTAAATATCCAAATGTGTAAGGCCCAATAACTCACTTACCCTTTCTCGATATCCAATAAATGAAGTTTTGGTCATCTTTCTCATGAAACAAGATTCATAAGTTCTATATGATTCAAAATTGTATGGTTTCATAAATTTTCTTTGTATAACTTATTTATCATTGACTCACTAATGTGACCAAGTCAGTAGTACTAGAGATATGTGATATTCACATCTTCTCTCCTTCTTTTCTTATTTTCATCAATATGAAAACTATTATCATTGAGTGATAGGAATATAAAACCATGATCCATATATCCATAAAATTCATCAGAATGATAAATAGAGCAACCTTTGCCCTACTCTTTATTTCATAACCATGTTCCAATAATAATGGTAGAGAATAATATTTTTAATGATCTTAGGTATATAATAATAATCTATTAATTCTAAAATTTTGTGTGAAGGCAATTTTAACATATAGATTCCTATAGCCTCAGCCTGAAAGGACCCTCCACCAGCACCGATCAGCTTGAAGTCACCTTTCTTTAGCTTTTTTTTCTGCAGTCCCTACAATGACTTGTATAAGTAACAACCATGCACAGTATCTAATACCAAAGAATTTGAAGCTGAAGTACTCAATGATAAATTGATTTGTATCATATATAAATCTAGATACAAGTCTTGCATTCTCATGCTTCACATTTGTAAGATAACTCTTGTAATTTCTCTGCTAATGCCCAACTTTGCTGTAATGGAACAGATATCTTTGGCAATGACACTCTTCATTTTCTTCTCTTTGGAGATGCTACTTTTAGGGAGTGATTGTAGGATTATATCTTGGCTTAACTCACAATCCATAATAAAATCCAACTGATCTAATCGTGTGGTCAGGTCAATCATTTTTAGCACATGGGTATGTATGAATGTGCCCTCACTCATCCTAACATGAAACAACTGCTTGGATATCTCATTGATCAATACATTAATATGATATAAGAAGTATTAGAACTTGTGTTATTTAATCTCTATTATTTAGTATTTGATACTTCGTATGCTTTTTTCAGGAATAATTAATTATCAAGACTTAAATCACACACCAATTAGTAAATTCAAGATGTGCAGACCAAGACCAAGCCCAAAGCTAGCATGATCCAGACCAAAGAAAGCCGAAAGAAGAAGGACCCAGCAAAAGAAAGGAAAACATAAAGAAAGAAAGGAGCCGTGCGGTGGGAACGGGAAGCGTGGCTGGCCTTCACACAGTTTATAAGGGTGGGTGCCGGTTTATCCATGCGGTCTACATGTGGAACAGTGGGTGTGTTTTGGTGCATCACAGGAGGTGCAGTCTAAAGGTGGGGTGCGTGGCTTTTTGGCACAGTTCAGAGCGGAAAAAGGGTGCCAGTTCAGAGGATGTTCATGCATGGTCCGCAAGCACGACTTTATGGGGGCACATGGGATTTTAAGCTACAGAAGAGATGTAAGGCTTCAGGAAGCTCAAGCCAAAGCAAAGAAGGAAATGAGAAAATGTGAGGGACTCTAACAACTGGTGACAGCTAGGGCTCTTAGGCTATAAAAGGATTGTGGGGTTGCTTTAAAAAGGAGAGGAAAATCATAGAAAATTTGTAGAGAGGATTGAGAGGAGAAAAGTAGAGAGAAAATAAGAGAATAAGAGAGAAGATTATGAGATTGGAGGGTTTTCAAGATGACATAAGGAGTTTCTACTGAGAAGATAGATTCATCAACCAATGAGAGCCAACCCATGAGTGGCTAAATCTACTAGTCTCAGGAGGGGAGAGAAAGTCTTATAACAACAGAGCAATTTTATATTCTATCCCTTCTTATACTTCTTTTATGATATGAACCAATAAAGCTTTTCTTTTACTATATAATTATCTTGGTACTTGTTTTATGCTTATATGTTAGATTGTAGTTAGAACAGCCTTTGCTCTCTGAAGATGCGTCATAATCTATAGATATGGGGCATGCTAAGAAGAGATAGATTGTAAATCCTGTACTTTCTAGAGACGCACTGTGATCTATGGATATGGGGTGTGCTCAAAAAAGATAGGTGGTTTCTAGCTTTGATTTATTATTATTTTTCTTTACTTATGAGATAAAATCTTAGAATAGTTTATGTCCAAGAGACGAACCATGATCCAACGATACGGATCGTGCTCAAATGGAGATAAGCTATGTCCAAGGTCTAATTATAAACATCTAATATCATTAAAAAATACAACTCTATTTTATGCAAGATCAATTCGTAACCCTCTGATATAATCATTTTCTTCTTGATCCAACTCTTAATATAGTTTGTTTCTAGTTTTTTTCTTTTTTTTCTTTGCAACACTTTTAATCCAACAATCTTAACTCTCTTGTAACCACAACTCAGCCTACGATCCCTATGGATGCGATCCCAACTCACTACTATCTACATAATTTTGAATTGATAATTAACTTTGATTGCCTATGATAGCAATCAAATTTTGACGTCGTTATCAGAGACCATGGCACAGTTGTGATTATAAAAAATAATATATATATATACATAACAAAAAGAGAAAAAAATTAATTTTTTTTTGACATCGCATAACCTTTAATTAATAAAGAGTAACCCAAAAAATAATAAATTTTAATCTTTTTGGATACCTTATTTTTATTGCATTGCATCTTTTCATGAAACACTTTAAGGGCATAACTCATTAACAAGATAAGATGAAGATTTGATCATCCTTTCTTAGCCCACAAATTACCACCTTCATTCTGCATTAAACACAAACCTTGATTAAAATCAATTAGAGCTGACCCTAGGGACACTCAAGCTCAATAGGACAAGAGAGCCCAAGAGTTGAACCGAGTTCTAACTAGTTGATTGATCGATGTCAAAGCAAGTGGTTCAGAGATCTCAATCCCAAAGAAAGGTGGTTATCTAATTAGGTTTGTCGTGAAAGCATAGGGAGCCTCTCACCATTCTTATACTTATCTGATTGACTTGGTTAGTCAATTATGAACTTGGAGTGCTTAAAAGCTAACTTAGAAGTTAGGAGCTATCTAGACATAGGGTGAACCTTAGTTAAGAGTATTTTTTGTGTAACTTGTTTGCTAACACATTTATATAAAATAAAAAAAAGAATATAACAACTTTCTTCTCTATCTTCCTTAGAGTTAGGATCTTTTAGGGTTCTCATCTTTAGAACTCTTCTACTTCTTCTCTTCTCCTTCTTCTTTGAAAAAAAATATATATTTCAAATACATAGATTAGAGTTTGCTCTAGAATTGTGGGTGTATGCTTGGTCATAGATTATTACAATCAGAATTACGACCCTTAGATCCAGACATCGAGAAAACCATTAGAGCAACCTGAGTCAGGACCATGGACCCACACCATGAGATTGATCCACCATGCCAATTGGAGTACTTTACTCCTTCAGCCTACACCTACTCCCCATGCATTCAAGTGCCTCCCGTGGAGGCAGTCCAGTATGAAATCAAGTCCAGTGTAATCCAAATGTTACCATCCTTCTATGGACTCACAAATGAAGACCCATATAAATATCTTGATGAGTTTCTTAAGATTTGCTCCACAGTGAAGATCCAACATTTCTCTGATGATGCCCTCAGGACAAGGCTAAGTATTGACTAAACTCCATAGACTCGATAACAATTTTAACCTGGGACCAACTTCAGAGAAAATTTTTCAAGAAGTACTTCTCCATAGGAAAGACAAACCAAATTAGAAAAGCTATTACCAGTTTTTTCTAGATGGATAGGGAAATGTTCCATGAGACTTGAAAAAACTCAAAGACCTGATTAGAAATATCTACACCATGCCATGCCTAAATGGCAATTAGTCTCATGCTTCTATGATGATCTATCAAATAAGAACCGACAAATGGTAAATGCCTCATGTGGTGAAACATTCATGCTTAAAAATGAGCATGAAGCATGGCAGCTCTTTGAGACCTTGAGCGAAAACTCTCTATATCACATGTCTACTACTTGCAGAGATACTCTAATGTATAGACCAAAATGAGGTGGCATGTACGAACTAAGCCATTCAGTAGACATTTACAGCAAAGTGGATGAACTATCATAAAAACTCGATCGACTACTGTAGATCGGGCCCACCTCCACCTCATCCACACAAAATAAGATGTTTGCATGATTTGTTCCAGTCCTGCTCATATGATTACTGATTGTCCAATTACATCCCAATTTGTTGAGTTTATACAAGAATAAATTCATCAAGCTCAAACTCAAACCAACTATCGATCTGGACACAATCCATACTCGAACACGTACAACCCAGGCTAGAGAAACCATCTAATTTTTTCTGAAAGTCACAACCTATGGTTGGCCCAACTGTATCAAGATCCAACTATCAGGACCCAACATATAGGTGAAGACCATACCACCAGTTCCAAAATGCCCCTCAACCTACCACCATTGCACATAATTTAGCTTTTAAGGAGAAGATCGTGAAAACACTAGAATGATTTGAAGTCAACACCCAGACCCTTCACTCCCACACACAATCCATAGCTAAACTAAAGATCTAAATCAGTCAACTAGCGACTGCATTCAATAGGAGAGAAGAAGGAAAACTACCCAACCAACCTGAGAGCAATCTGAAAAGATAATTCATGGCTGAAGGCTCCAATGCCTCAGAAACCTTTTTTGAACACGCCAATCAGTTATGACTCACAGGAATGGGAAGGTCATCAAACAAATAAGCAAAATCAATGAGACCGATCCCAAACCTTTGACCAACCCCGAACCAAGCAAGAAGAGAGAGGACCTAAAAGTAGGGGATGAACTAACAATGCAAGCACCATCCTATCCACCCAAAGACCCATTTTTGATTTCCTTAAAAGTCCCTATTCCCGCAGATAAGAAGGGAGGAAGAATTGATAAGATGTTGGAATTGTTTAAACAAGTCTAAATTAATCTCTTCCTTTGGATGCAATCAAATAGGTCCCGACATATGCAAAGTTTCTGAAGGATTTGTGCACCCAAAAACATAAATTCTGAAGAAAGTCTACCTCACCAAATAGGCTAGCCTTGTTTTCCAGCACACTACCCTCCAAAGCTTAAGGATTTTGGTGCCCCTATCATTTCCTATGTTATAGGGGATTTTTACATCGAAAAAGTCCTTCTAGACCTAGGGGCAAGTGTAAATCTCTTACCTAGTTTGGTGTATTAACTCTTTGGGTTCGAAAATTAAACCCACATCAGTTACCCTTACAGCTAGCTGATAGATCGATTAAGATACCACATGGGATGCTTGAGGATGTCTTGGTCAAGATGGATGAGTTTATTTTTAATTGATTTCTAGTCCTCAATAAAGAACTGAGTGGCAATCCTATGCAAATTTCCATCATCTTAGGCCGACCTTCCTAGCTATGGCAAACACATGCATCAACTATAGGATAGGAGTCATGGATGTATCATTTGGGAATAAAAAGTTGAGACTGAATGTGTTCGGTGCTTCCTGGGGACCACCAACTTATGACTGTAATGAAGTTGACATGCTAGAGGAGATCATAGAAGAAACTACCCCTACCATGCTAATGCAAGATCCTTTACAGGCATATTTCGGAGTGCATGACTTCAACATAAATGGGTACATCGAAAAAGTGAATGCCCTGTTAGAACCACCTATTTCTAAAACCACTCCTTCTTGGACTATAAAGTTCAAGCAGTTGCCAACTCAATCTAGCACACTAGTGCCATCATTAGAAGCACCACCTACCCTCGAATTAAAGCCACTTCTGGTCACGTTGAGGTATGTGTTCCTAGGACCCAATGATATCCTCCCGATGATCATTGCATCAAACTTAATCTCTGACCAGGAAGTTCAACTTGTAGGTGTGCTAAAAGAATACAAAGAGGCTATTGGGTGGTCTATTGCCGATCTGAAGAGCATAGATCCCTCCATCTGCATGCATCACATTCATTGCGAGTCTAATGCAAAACCGCATAGAGACATGTAGAGTAAACTGAACCCTAATATGAGGGAGTGTTAGATGTGTGCCCTAGATGCCAGATTGGCTGACACATTCCTGTACAAATCTTAGGGTAAATTTGTAATTTTGACTATAAATGAATAAAAGGGTTATTCTACTATCACATTGTGTACATTATGTCTGTGATACATTCTTTGAGTTAGTAGGAATGTTAATTTATATTTTCAAGAGCTAAAATTTAAGGCATGAATTTACATAACTAACTCATAAACAGCTCCTGACCATAGGATCATCACGAAGATGGTGATCGATCCGGAAGGTTGGTGTACGATCGCTTTCTTAGGGTAGATGTGTCTTGAATCTATGGTGTGGAGACACCAAAGTGAGAGTACAGATATTCATTGAGAATGATAATACTGAGCGTGACCACCTCGAGCAGTCATAAGGAAGTCTATCTTCTCATCGATGACTAGCTCGATGCTGCAGCTGTGTGTCTAGTTCTTTGACCTGAGGTGCATCGACAGTTCATCTTGAGTCTGTTATAGTTTGACTACACCATAACTCGATCTCCTAACCATTCAAAACTCTGAGGTGTATGTTGGCTGTAGTATATTCATTGTAGGAACCAAATCG
>KE510358.1:25514-37641 GCA_000441515.1 Elaeis oleifera | reverse complement strand
AATTTATTTTAGTCTTCCGCAGCATGATCTTGAAAAAGTTTCAAGATCTAACCCTGAAACCCTAGATCTGGTTCCTACACCTAGTGAGTATGCCATATCTACTCTTGTACATATTATGGCATACATAATAGAATCCACTATCGAAGTATATGAAACTCTGCTCATGCGCTCTCTCTCTTGAGGAGTTGTCAGACAATCTCTCTTCGAGAGAGAAATTCCATGGCCTATCAGGAGATAGCCTTTGTTGAAATTTTCGATACTGAACCATTTCTGCACGGTGTTTATGTACGTGGACTAAGACAATTCAAGCAATCTTTTCAATCTATCTCTATCGATCTTCATCTCAAGGATGTAGGATACTTCTCCCATGTACTTCATAGAGAGCTGAGATGATAACCAGACTTTTATCTCTTATGATGTAGGGATGTAATTCTCGATCAAGAGAATGTCATCCACATACAGAATGAGGAATACAACTACAGAGTCATTTATCCATTTGTAAATGCAGGGTTCTTCTCCATTCTTAATGAAGCCATACATTTTGATAACCTTATCAAAATACATGTTCCAACTCCTGGATGCTTGCTTCAATCCATAGATGGATATCTGAATCTTGTACACTTTGGACTTATCTGTGGATGTGAAACCCTCAGACTGTATCATATACACCTCTTCTTGCAGTTCTCCATTTAGAAAATTATTTTCACATCCATTTGTCAGATTTTATAGTCTATATATGCCACTATCACAAGCATAATCCGAATGAATTTGAGCATTGCCACAGGAAAAATATCTTGTCATAGTCAATACCATAACGCTGACGATAACCCTTGACAACCAAATAGACTTTATCAGTCTTCACCTTTCCGTCTACACCCCTCTTTCTTTTGAAGACCCACTTACACCCTATGGGTTTAACTCGTTCAGATGGGTCAACTAATGTCCACACATCATTGATCTTCATAGACTTTATTTCGGATTTCATGACTTCAAGCCATTTATTAGAGTCAGACCTCTGCATTGCATCCATATAGGTGATCAGATCCTCATTATTTTCATCGAGTTCAATAGGATCCCCATCCCGGATCAAAAAATCATAGTATCTATCCGGTTGATACGATACTCTATCGGATCTCCTTAATGGTGCCTCTATAATAGTTTCGGATTTGACATCATCAAATCTGCTTCTATGGGTTCACTAGATTGTATCAATTCTACCTATCGAACTTCTTCAAGTTCAACCTTAGAGGCATTAATTCCTTCTCCAAAGAATTTCTTTCTAAAAAGACTGCCTTAAGGCTGACAAACACTTTTGTTCATCAGCAAGGTAAAGTAATATCTCTTAGTGGATACCAATAAATTATATCTATCAAATTTGGCTCCTAGTTTGTCTATTTTAAATGTTTAACATAAGTCGGACATCTCTAAATCTTAAGGTGTGAGAGTGCTGGCTTACGTCCAATCCATATCTCATATACTATTTACTTACAGATTTACTAGAAATCCTATTAAGCACATAACAAGCTGACACGAGTGCATATCCCCAAAAAGATATCGATAGAGTAGAAAAGCCCATCATAGATCGAACAATATCCAATAGAGTTCGATTCTTCCTTTCTGACACACCATTATGTTGTGGCATTCCAGGAGGTGTCTATTAAGAAAGAATCCCATTCTCCTCAAGGTGTGTCAGAAATTTACTAGAAAGATATTCTCCTCCTCGATCTAATCGAAGAGTTTTAATATTCTTTCCAATTTATTTCTCTACTTCATTACGGAATCATTTAAACATTTCAAACGATTTAGACTTGTGTTTCATCAAGTAGATATACCCAAACCTCGATAGGTCATCTATGAATGTAATGAAATAGTGATACCCTCCTCTGGTACTTGTGCTTATGGGTTCACATACATCAGTATATACTATATCCAGAATATCACTAGCTCGTTACCTTTTCAGTGAAAGATGACTTGGTCATCTTTTCAAGTAAACAAGATTCATAGGTTGGCAATGATTTATAATTATTTTTATCGAGAATCCCTTCTTCAGCTAACTTGTTTACCTTGTTCTTGTTGATATGACCTAGCCTACAATGTCAAAGGTAGGCATCCATGACATCAACTATTCTAGGATATTTATTTGACATGTACATTACATTAGACCGAGATACAACATAGATTCCATTGTTCAACTATCCACGCAATATTGTAACATCATTCAAAATGATATCACAAAATTTTTTTTTATTGATATTTCATAATTTGACTTGGCCAAAAAGCCTACAGAAATAATATTTAAAAAAACTATAATGGTAATAACATTCATTAAGAACAATAGAATGAGACTCGATTACAAGCTTGATGACTCCTAAAGTAAGAACTAGAACTGATCTTCCATCTCTAACATTCAGGAATCTCTCACCATCTTTAAATCTCTCACTGACCTGAAAACCCTACAACAAATTGTAAATACTAATAGGGCCATCGATATCCAATACCCAGATCATTGTATCAAAAAAGAGAGAAGTTACAAGGTGTTATCACATAAGCACCTTGTCCAGCAATGATTGCTTCTTCTTCTTTGGTCTGTTCGGATCAAGGAAAGCTATATTCTGAGGACAGTTTCTCTTCCAGTGACCCTACTTCTTATAATAGAAGCACTCTTTCTGACTCTGATCGATCTTGAACTTGAACCTTTGGGTCTGGCTCCCACCACTTTGCATCTTTTATTTTCTTCTTTTTTTTCTTAAAGGGATGATGTCCATCCGAAGAAGATCCTTCCACTACATTCACCATCTCTTTGTGGAGTTGGTGATCCTTCTCAAAATTCTGTAACAACTCCAAAAGACTATGGTAGTTGACTACAGGCTTCGTTATTCTGAAATGATTGAAAAACGATAGGTAGGATTTGGATAGAAAGTTCAGAATCATATTCTTCCCCAGCTATTCATGCAAAGGGAAGCCGAGCTTGCTCAGTTTCTCAATCTGTTCAATCATATACAATAAATGATCGATGACAGATGCACCTCCCTTATTCGAGCATTGAAAATAGTGCAACTAGTGTTGTGCCACTTAATATCGTCGAGAGTACCCAAGGACTCTCTCAATACTTGGAGTATTTCTCTGGCTGTGCCTCTTCAAATTTTGGCTGAACTCGTCATTCATAGAGGCCCGCATAATACAATGAACCATGGTGCAGTCATTGAGCCACTTCAAATAAGTATCTCAGACCACGTGTTGGGAGCTGGCTCCTCAGGTGTCAAATCTGTAATCACATACAGAATCTGCTCGTACTCCAGAATGATCTTGAGCTTTCGATATCAGTTATTAAAATTGAGTCACATCAACTTCTCACTATCCAACAGTGATCGGAGCGATAAGTTTGAAGCCATATCTGCGCACACAAGAAAACCAAAATCTAATCAGTATATGAATTTATTAAGCCTAAAGACATGAATTTAGTCAAAAAGTTCTTCCACTATTTTATACGAATCGATAGCCTCTACCTCTAATTCGAGAAATTACTTTAATTCTTAGTAGATACTAGAATCCACATAGACTGCACATGAGCCCAACTTTGACCAACTCATCCATGTACATTTATGGGTAGGTTTATTAATCAATTATTTCATCAAATAATTTTAGTAGCTGATTTAGCCCCAAGTAACTTTTCAGTTGACTTTGGTATTCTCTGCAATCCCCTGGTTAGGTCCAACCATTAACATGGTCATACTTACGAATCTAACTACCAAATGATTAGAACCACTTTGGCTGACTAATCTGACCACCTGACAAAGAGACTCGACTAAGTCATCATATTATGAGTGATAATTCTAATAGCAGATGGGCACTAGACCTTTGGGCCTCTAATGATCATCATACTAATGGATCCATTATCACCTAACTTAATGGGAGGCTATGATCTAGCTATCACCATAACTAGCTCATTTTAGAGACTTAATAATTTAAAAATTTAATTAATTTAAGAAGAGATAAGAGAAGAGATCAATCAGTAGACCATAATCCTCTCACTGACTTCACCAAGTCACTGAATCGAGTTAGGGTTATGCTGATTAAAATTGCACCTAGATAAATCACACTGATCAACCTTAATGACATGGGCTAACTCCAATCACTTAGCGATCTAATCAAAACATAATTCACCAAATTGATCAAGTTAGTGAGATCGATGGGAGGGTCTTCTAAGCTTGCCTTAGATACCATCAAAATGATCAAGTAAGCCGCTCCCAATTAAAACTATCAGTCAAAATGTCAAACTTACCTTAGACACCAATTGATTAATTAATTATGATTTGACCAACCTAATGATTTGAGTTCAACCAGTGAGCCACAATCAAGGTCCATTTGGTCTAATCAAAAGCATGAACTTGACCATCTACAACTATTATATTAAAAAAATTTGATTAATCTAATTCAATATTGGTTATACTTAATCAATTTTCTATATGGTCAATCAATTCTTTGATTCTAACCTTAGGTCTAACCCAATTAAAGAAAATAACCTAATTTGAGCTAACCTATGCCCCATATTTATGTAATATCATTAGATCTCAAATTATAATTTTAAATCTAATCAACTTAATACTTAATTCTTAATTAAATTTTTGCATCAACATGGTTAAGATTTTGAAATAATTTTTATATAAACTCTTTTATGATATTGCTATCATCTTAACAATAGCGTATCATTTGGTCGCGAATCAATTTACGGACTACACGATAAATCCTCCTTTATCGATCAAAGTAATCCTAAGGACTTCATCACAACACAAGAGTTCGTTAGAAGATGTAATCTTGCGATAAAAAAATCAAATAATTTTATTATTGATTAATTCATATACATTTATAATTAGCAGAATCATCAAATAATTAACTTTGGAACATATTTTTCAACATGATTTTTGTGATATCATTATAGATGATATCAAAATCAAAGTGGATAACTCAAAAATGATATTTACACAGCTTGTTAGTGTAATGTACACACCAAACAAACTCTCTAAAGTAGATAATATCATAAATGCCTACCTTTGGCAATTTGAAATCGATCATATAAATAAAAATAGAATCAACAGGAGATAATTCTTGAAATCAATGATTATGAATCATTATCAACCTATCAATCTTATCTCCTTAGTAAGATGACCAAGTCACCTCTTGCTAGAAAAGGTGAACGAGCCAATGATGTTCTGAGTCTAATATATATTGATGTATTGGATCTATCAATATATTTATCATAAATTTGGATTATTTAAAATATTCAAATAATTTTTTAATAAGATAAAAAATAAACTGAGAAGAGCATTAAAACTCTTCAATCAAACCAAGAAGGAAAATACCTTTCTGATGAGTTTTTTGATATATCTAGAAGAGAACAGGAATCTCTCTTATTGAAATTGACTTTGTTAGACATAGTCTGATCCATGATGGGATTTACAAGTCTACCAATCTTCTTTTAGGATTATGCTCTTGAGACTACTTGTTATATTTTCAACCGGATTCTTAATTAATCAGTCACAAAGACTCCATATGAGATATGGGCTAGGCGTAAACTGATACTCTCTTACTTTAGGATTTGGGAGTGTTTGTTTTATGTCAAGTATTTGCAGATCGATTAGCTTGGATCCTAATCCTATATGTATTATTTTGTAGGGTAACCTCAAAGAATCTAGAGGATATAACTTCTATCTTGCTAAAGAATAAAAGTTGTTTGGCATTCTTTTTAAAAAAAGTACCTTAGTGAACAAACTGATGCCTTTAATATGAAACTTATGAAGTTCGACAGGTAGAAGAACCCACACAATCTAGTGAACCCATAAAATTGATTTGATTTGATCAAATTCAGAATCTATTGTAGAGGCACCATTAAGGAGATTCGATAGTGTACCACGTCCGTCAGATAGATACTTCGATTTTTAGTTCAGAACGTGATCCTATTGAACTCGATGAGAACAACAAGGATCTGATCGCCTACATGGATGCCATGCAGAGGTCCGACTCTAATTAGTAGCTTAGAGCCATAAAGTCCAAAATGAGTCCATGAAAGTCAATGGTGTATGGACACTCATTGATCCACTCGAAAGGATAAAGTTCATAGGGTGTAAGTGGACCTTCAATAGGATCAAAGGGTGCAGATGAGAAGGTGGAAACCTATAAGACCCATCTGGTTGCCTAAGGATATTGTTAACAATATAGTATTGAGCATAATGAGATATTTTTCTTATGGAAATGCTAAATATTTTGGAGTTGAAACATGCATTTTGATAAGTGATCAAAATGTATGGCTTCATTGAGAACAAAGATGAACCCTGTAAATACAAATGTATTAATAGTTTTGTGAGTATATTTTTATTTGTATGTGAATGAAATTCTCTTAATCGAAAATAACATTCCTTATATTACAAGAATAAAGATTTCATTGTTATCATCATTCTTCTTAAAGGACTTAGAGAAAGCATCCCTCATCCTAAGGATGAAGATCTATAAAGATAGATCCAAAAGATGCTTTGGTTATCCTAGTCTATCTACATAGAGTATTTATGAGTAGAATTTATTCTATTATGTACATTATGTATGAGACCGAATATGGTATACTCATTAGGGGTAGTGAGTGGATACCTGTAAGATCTGAATAAGAATCACTGGTAGGTCATCTATAAGTATTTGAGCAATACTAAGGACCGACGATTCGGTTATGGAGAATCTGACTTAAAACTTATGAAATTTGACTCCAGCTTTTAGTTGGACATAATAATAACAAGAACGTGTTGAAATACATCCTTATCCTAAATAATGGAGCAATCTGCTGGAAAAGTTCTAAGCAGAACAATATAGCCAATACAATTTGCGAGGTAGAATGCATTGCAGCATCCGATGCTTGCAAGAAAGCTATGTGATTGTAGAAGTTTGTTGGCAAGCTAAGAGTGGCATCCTCCAATGATGGTTCTATCATATTGAACAGCACCGAAGTCATAGCTCATACTAAAGAGCCGAAGTTCCATTAGCTTACCAAGTATTTTACATCGCTGCCATCTTATGCAGAAAATCTATCATCGAACTTTAAAAAATCGATGAAAAAGAGAACCTAACCAACTCATTTACTAAAGCCTTGGTATCTAGGAGTTCTGAGATGATAAATCGAAGATGGGTATTGAAGAAAAAATGAGTAGTTCAAAGTATATATTTTTAAAATTTTACAGTAAAAAATAAAAGATTAAACATTTTAATCTTCTAAATATACCTTGGATCAGATCTAAACTACCAATTAAGGATCTATGATATGAAAAATTTACATATAAAATCTGATATAAAACAGAAAACTGCATCGATCACATCGATGCCCTAAATTTGATCTAATCTTTAGATCATATCGATTGAGTTCAGAACTCATCAACTTTTTATGGGTCGATGATCTCCACTACTGGTGGGTGTGGTATGAAGCTTTTCCTGATACTGAGCAACTGTACAGATCGTCTGACCTCTACAGATCATCCACTCGAAGTCCTGATCGGATCTTTCTTCACAGGAGTGCTAGCTCGTATCGAAGGCTCTAGATGGCTGATCCAAGCTCCTTTCTTCAGATCTCTCGGACTCCTCCAAATCAAAAGATGAAGCTTTACAAGAAAGTGGTGGTGTGGGAGATTGAATATATTGGGATGTGTAGGGGTTTCATGCATGTATTTCAAAAATTTTTAACAAAAAATATTAAATTAAACTATTTAATCTATAAATGTATACATAAGATCTGCTCTTAAAACTTTTACAAATAGATCTATGACATAAATTTATATGCATAAAAATTTAAATCTAAAATGACAAGCATGTGAATCAAAAATCAGCATTTAGTAATAGATCTAATCTACTACTTCTAGGATTTCGAACCCAATACCTGAGTGTGGGTAGTCAAATTTCATGATCAAAATATAGATCTAGAAGTCTTCTCTGGTTGCTCATAGCCGCACAAGCATCCGGCCCCTATGGATGGTCCACATGAAGCCCTCGGACCGATCAGCCCTCTGCGAGAGTACTAGCACGCGCAGTCGGCTTCTGATGGTAGATCTGATTTGATCTCCTTCTTTAATCACCTCAAACTTTTCTGATGTTGAAGATAGATTAAAGGATTATGCTGAATGATGGAGAAAAATCTGATGAAGACTCTCTTCTCTTGGATTTTTTCTTACCCAAAAATCCTAAAACAGTTCTAGGTCTCTCACCCGAGAGGAGATCGATCTCCTCCTTTGTTCATGCCAAGGAAGCTAGAAGACCACCCAAACCTCACACTCCAAAAATGGTTTCTAGCCCCTCTTTCCCTCTAGTATCTCATGGTGAAATGCTCTCATCAGTTGGTGCACAAAATTGTAGCCTTTTTATGGTTGTTGCACAAAATAGGTTAGATAGAATAAGATCTGGAGTTTGTTGCAATTCAGACCATTTTGAATTTTAATTTAACTTTAACTTTTCTTACCCTTATCTGACTTAAAGAGGGACTTATCAAAAAATTTGAGCATGAAAACAATCAAGAAGACTTCCTTTCTCACACACAATGGGCACCTTCAAAAGAAGCCATCGTGTGGAAAGACAGGGTAGGGTTTTGGTTGAAATTCAAATCATTTTGAATTTAATTCAAAACCAACTAAATCCTATCCTTAATGGGTGACAAAATAAGGGTTAGCTTCTAGTTTTTCATACATAAATTGATTATGTGCGGTGAGAAAAGACATGAGACCTTTTGGGTGGCGCAAGGGAGAGAGTCCCATTCATCTGGGACTCTAGGGTTTAACCAATTGGATTTCTTCAAATCCAATCTAATTAGACCCAAATAAATATGATGAATCTAACCTAATTAGGCTTCTATAATCTTAATTAAATTTGATCAAATCAATGAATTAATTAAGTTATAGACCCGATCAAATCAAGATCATTTCTCTCTTATCGATTAGGTCATCTCATAACCTAATTAGATCTGACCTGATTGAATCCAATTCAATCAGACTTGATCCAGACTTTAATGCTAAATCAAATTGATCTAATTAGTGATCTAATCACTAATTAATCCTTCATTAGTGATAGAGTCCAAGTCTAGTGGGACTCTTCACCAGATTCTCCATCCAGTGGGACTTTTCAATAGAGTTTCCATCCAGTGGGGCTCTTCAGATTAGCCATGTGATCAAAAGAAACTTCTAATGTGTATGACCCCATAGGTTCGAATCTAATCTGGTAGCATAAGAATAGATTTCTGTACCAATCAGAGTAACCATCTAGCAATAGTATCCGACGTTCGAATAGGCTAAATGTATGCAAAGCAACACTCAAGAATCTATTTGGATATAGTTACCGTATAATTCATCCCTTTGACCCTTGATGTTAGGATGACTTAGAGTTTAAACTGTCAACTCTTAATAGTATATCCATTATTGTTAAAACCTAATAAATCCTGTGACTCCTCACAAGGATTGCCCTGACCAAGGTCTTACTAAATTGAAATATAAAGTATTCTCTCCAATCTCTTGGAGTGGTCAATTCCATCTTGACTTACGCTCCGACTTCACAAGTACTTAACTATACCCAAAAATCTTTCAATCTTGAATTAGAAATTTAGATAGTTCTGTCTCAAAACACAGTGAGTTGCTTGCAAGTCACCGTGGTGATCTCAGATCAGAGGAACACTTATACCTATATTCCTTCGGAGTGACTCTTGACAATAGAGTGCTCCGGAGTTGGTCACGTTCAGTGAAATATACTTCTACATTTCATCTGCATGCCATACCAACACCACCATGCTCTTTGGTTAAGAGGACAACCAACCTATATGGTATATAATGACCTACACTTGATATGTCTATCATCCTAGTCATATCATTTGATCATGAACTCATTTAAAGACTAAATAATAAATCCTCCTTTATCGATTTAAAATAGTCCTAAGGACTTTCATCATAACACAGAAGTTCGATATAGAAGATGTACAAGCTTATGATAAAAATTATCAAATAATTATTTATTAATTAACTCATATACAATTACATCAAATAGTACAACCGTCAAAAAGCTGATGATTGACTTTGGAATATATTTTCCAACAACTCCCACTTGTACTAAAGCCAATCGGTACAGTATCGTATATCCATCTTATTTATGATCTTCAAACTCTTTTACCATAATAGCTTTAGTTAATGGGTTAGTTAGGTTCTCCTTTTCATTGATCTTCTAAAGATTGATGTCACCTCAATCCACAATCTCTCGGACAAGGTGGTAGCGACGCAGAATATGCTTTGTCTGCTGATGTGCCTTCGATTTCTTTCCTGAGCTATGGCTCCAGTACTATCATAATAAAGCAAAACTAGACCATCGATGGAAGATGCCACTTCAAGCTCGGTGATGAACTTTTTTAGCCACATAGCTTCCTTTGCAGTATCGGATGCCGTGATGTATTCTATCTCACAAACTGAATCGGCTATGATGTGCTGCTTGAAATTTTTCAGCAGACAGCTCTATCATTTAGAGTTAAGATGTATTCCAACATGCTCTTGCTATCATCATGATCTGACTGAAAATTAGAATCAGTATATCCTACGAGTTTCATGTCAGATTCTCCATAAACGAGTCACTGATCCTTAGTATTTCTCAAATACTTAAGGATGATTTTTACAATCTTCTAATGGTTCTCATCGGGATCTGATTGGTACCTACTCACTACTCCTAGTGAGTATGCCACATCTGATCTGATACATATCATGACATACATTATAGAACCTATTGTCGAGGCATATGGAATTCTACTCATATACTCTCTCTCTTGAGGGGTTGTCGGACAATCCTTCTTCGAGAGAGAAATTCTATGGCCTATTGAAAGATAGACTTTCTTAGAATTCTCCATACTGAACCATTTCAGCATGGCATCTATGTATGTAGATTGAAAGAGTCCAAGCAGCCTCTTAGATCTATCCCTATAGATCTTCATCCCTAGGATGTAGGCTGCTTCTCTTAGATCCTTCATAGAGAATTATGATGATAGCCATACTTTATTTCTATAATGCAGGGACATCATTTTGGATTAAGAGAATGTCGTCCACATATCAAACAAAAAATATAATTACTGAACTATTAGCCCACTTATATATACAGAGTTCCTCTCTGTTCTTAATGAAGCTATGTTCTGATCACCTTATCAAAACGTATATTCCAACTTCGAGATGCTTGCTTCAATCCATAAATGGATCTCTGAAGCTTGCACAGCTTGGAGTCATCTGTGGATATGAACCCTTCAAGTTGTATCATATACATCTCTTTACTCAGCTCTTCATTTAGGAAAGCTATCTTCACATCCATTTGCCAGACTTTATAGTCCAGGTATGCCGCTATTACAAGCATGATCCGAATGAATTTGAGTATTATCACAGGAGAGAACATCTCATCATAGTCAACACCATAATGTTGATGATACCCCTTAGCAACCAGACGGATTTTATAGGTCTACACCTTTCCATCTACACCTCTTTTCTTTTGAAAACCCACTTGTACCCTATGGGTTTTACCCCTTCAGGTGGATCAACCAATGTCTACACATTGTTGATCTTCATGGACTCCATTTTGGATTTCATGGCTTCTAACCATTTTTCAGAGTCGAACCTCTGTATTGAATCCATATAGGTGACTGGATCCTCGTTGTTCTTATCGAGCTTAATAGGATCCCCATCCCGAACCAAGAAACCTAAGTATCTATCCGGTTGATGCGGTACTCTACCGGATCGTCTTAGGGATGTTTGTATATTGAGCTCCAAATTTGATCTTATCAAATCCGATTTAGATTTAGTCACTGGTGTTAGTTCTTCTACCTGTCGAACTTCATCAAACTCGATTTTAGAGGCACTTATTCCTTCACTAAGGAACTTTTTTTCTGAAAAGTGTAACTTACTACTGACAAATACCTTTTGTTCAGCAAGAAGGTAAAAATAATATCTCCTTGTTTCGTTGAGGTACCCTACAAATTATACTTATCGAACTTAGGTCCGAGCTTATCGATTTGTAATTGTTTGACATAAGCCGGACATCCCCAAATCTTAAGGTAAGTGAGGTTCGATCTATGCCTGCTATATCTCATATGGTA
>KE510352.1:0-10488 GCA_000441515.1 Elaeis oleifera | reverse complement strand
TCCTTCAAATTCGAAGGAAAAACCTTCAAATCCGAGGTAAATCTTCAAATCCAAAGTAAAAGCCTTCAAATTCGAGGTAAATCCTTCAAATCCGAAGTAAAAATCTTCAAATCTGAGGTAAACGTCTTCAAATCCAAGGTAAATCCTTCAAATTCGAGGTAAAAATCTTCAAATCCGAGGTAAATCTTTCAAATTCGAAGTAAAAACCTTCAAATTCGAGGTAAATCCTTCAAATCCAAGGTAAAAGCCTTCTAATCCGAGGTAAAAGCCTTCAAATTTGAGATAAAAATCTTCAAATCTGAGGTAAAATATTTCAAATTCGAGGTAAAAATCTTCAAATTTGAGATAAATTCTTCAAATTCGAGGTAAAAGCCTTTAAATCCGAGATAAATCTTTCAAATATGAGGTAAAGTATATAAATCTAAGGTAAATCTTTCAAATCTAAGATAAAGTATATAGATCTAAGGTAAACATGCAAATCCAAGGTCCAAACATGCAGATCTAGAGGTAAAATTAGGCTAAAATAAGCCCAAACTGAAGTCAAGCAAAACTCAAAAGCTCCCAAATAGTGCTCACAACTCTCATGGTAAAAGCTTTTGAATCTTATCTATTTTCTGTGTCGTTCCTTTTGAGCAACAGATCTTCAGGCATTTAAATTGAAATGGAGATCAAACCAAAGCCATAAAAATGAGGTGAGACCTATAAGATGACCTCCAAACAAGCCTCAAAGGATCAACATCACCAGAAGATAAATCTGAGCAAGCCAACGAGAAGCAAACTAGCTCAAATGGGTAACAACAATCTATTTACCTCCAAAAGTATGATCTAACTAAAAATTAAAAGGCCCAGTTAGAGCTGGTTTGGCAAGTTTTTTTATCTTTTGTGTGCAGATCTACAACTCACGACCTCGACGACTCTGAGGTGGGCTAAGTTACTAGACCTCTGTAGAGCCCAAGTCGCACGAGAAGCGGAGGAAGATCCTTAGGGAATCGCTGGAGGGTTGACTTATAAGACCCTCGAGAAGGCCTCGATGACTTCGAGGTGGGACTAACTTACCAGACCTCTACAGAGCCCAAGTCGTAGGAAAAGCGGGGGGAGACCCTTAGGAAATCTCCAGAGGGATAACTAATCAAACCATTAGAAGGCCGTCGAGAGTATAAGATGTCGTAGGCATAATCTCATCGCTGGCACACACTGCATCTCGTGTGAAGACGAGAAGTGCTAGATACCATAGGTACAAGATCACCACAGGCACACAACGCCACTCGTGAGGGCTAACTTACAAGACCCTCGAGAAGACCTCGACAACTACGAGGTGGGCTAACTTACCAGACCCTTGTAGAGCCCGACTCACACAAAAAGTGGGGGGAGACCCTTAGAAAATCTCCAGAGAGATAACTAACCAGACCCTCAGAAGACCACTGAGAGTGTAAGATGCCGTAGGCATAAGCTCGCTACTGGCATACACTACATCTCACGTGAAGACGAGAAGTGCTAGATGCTATAGGCACAAGATCGTCGTAGGTACACAACACCACTTGTGAGGGCTAACTTACATGACCCTCGAGAAGACCTCGGTGACTTCGAGGCAGGGCTAACTTACCAAACCCCTGTAAAGCCCGAGTCATACGAGAAGTGGAGGACAACCCATGAGACCTCTGATAGCCCATCGATCTTTATCCGGACCCACTCGTCGAGTCTCCTCTGAGCCAATCTCTTTCTGAGGACAACCTATGGGACCTCCAGAAGTCCATCGATCTCTATCCGGATCCATCGAGCTTCTTCCTCCAGGCCGTTCATCAAATATTCCTCTGAATCCGTCGAGCTTCTTCTTTCGAGCAATCCGTCACCTTCATCTAGGCTAAACCTCTGGATGAACAAAGGCTAACCAAAAGACCCTCAACTCAACTATCAATGGCCCTTCATTGGCCCTAGCTCCAAATGGCCTATGATCGACTCAAAATTCAGGATCATTTTCTCAACTGCTTCTACTATCCGTATTAACACCTTAATGGGATACGTGAATGGACATCCCTAGGTTTGAGGCATCATGTCAATGGTACTCTTTTCATTTGATTTTCAGACTCAGGAGTAGGGAGATATATTACGATTATATCATGGATGCTTCAGATTTATAGCTCTATGAGCATGACTATGCTGTGAAGAGGTATGCTGTGAAGAGCTACTTTCATATGAGCTGAGGTGATCCTGATATGAGCTAAGCTGACCCTGATATGACTCTTTTCTACTGATATGAGATATCCTAAGCATCTATGCTGATATGAGCTGAGGCCAAAAGCAATAAATATTCCCACGTGGAGAGCACATGAAGGCTAAAATCTCTCCTGATGGACAACCTATGCAATTAATAGGTGGGACCCTCATCTGCTATGAGGTGACACCACTCATTCAACAAGGCCAAAAGATCAGGCACGATCTTCAAATTTATTCAAAAGGGGTATTCAGATCCTCCACTCAATATGCTACCAGCAACGATCTCCTCACTTCACAGGAGCGATCAAGGGTTGAATTATCTTGCTCAGTTTGGTATGTCCAACGATCCGACAATCTCGAGATCGTGCAATCTCATAGCTAACAATCCAGCTATTCGATATTTTCTATATAACAATCAAAGCTCCGCAGACCCAAGTAAGTTCAATCGATCCCCTCGCAGAGAATCTATTGCTGCTCTCTTATTCTCTGTTTTCTGACTTGAGCATCGGAGGGTCCTCACTAGAGCCACAACCTTCGATTTTGGGACTTATTTTGCAGGTCGCTCTAGCACCGGCATCCCTGCTCAAAGCTATTAGGTGTTTGTCTTCCAATCTCGATCGATACAAATAGCAACAGACCCAAAAGTCTGATTTTCTTCAGCCTGTTAATCCTATCTTCCATTAGAATATCGGGTAGGATGCATGTATAGATTTTATAACTTTTTTAATCGTAGCAGAAAATAATTGGGTTAAATCTTTAACCCTACATACATTAGATCTCATTTAATCCTATCCAAGCCCAGGAGTAAAGACATACATATAATCTAAAAATAAATAAGGATAAGATCAAATCTTAATATCTTTGCATTGGTAGAAATTCACTGCTACCGATGATCTCAAGTTCGAAGGTCCTTGAGCCATACACTTATTCGACCTCTACATGTATCCATCGGGATCAACCTTGAATCTTTCTTCTCATGTTAGATCCTTCTTCTCAAAGAAAGATCTATACTTCTTTGAACCTTGATTAGTGAATAATCTCGACTGCAACTTCAACCTTTGAACTGCAGCCTTCTTTTCCTCGTTTCTTATTGTAGAAGAAGACTTCCTCACCTCTTGGCATGTAGAAGGATGGGATGCCCAACTCTTGGGCATTGGAAAGAGAAGAGATAGAGGGTGTGGTGTGGAGAGGAGAGAGAGAGAGATCTGATTTTTAATCAATAAAAATAACTCACAATAAAATCCTAGGAGACCTCTTTATATAGGTCTTTCCTAATTTAAATCATTATCCAATCAAGCTAAAAAGGTTAGATCTTAACTTATAAGGTCCCTTACTTTTTAATCTGATTTTCTTTCCAAGAAAATTAGATCTAAATAGAACGGCCATCACCTCCTTTGGTAAGTAGATGGGGTGCCCCAGCCAGATAAGGTAGACTGAGTGGGCGCCCATCAGTAAGAAAGGCAGGTAACTTGGGGTGCCAATATTTGACGCCCCATTCTAGGGCTTTTCATGCAAGAGAGGGGGTGGTGGCCCCTCCTCTCTCTCTCTCTCCTTTCATGCCTAGCCACAAGAGGGGGCAGGCCCCTCTCACATTATCCATGGGGTTGGCGCCCCTTTGTTCTACTAAAAATGGAGGAAGACGCCACCACTTCTTTCAAAAATTTCTATACTACATTAGGAGATAATGAGGAGATAATTTAGCCAACTCATTGACTTAATCCAATCCTCTTGGGCTCACAATTAGGTGCCCAACCAAATCCAAATAAATTTAGGTTAGGTTCAATGTAATGGACTTGATCCAATCGAAGTTTCGAAAAGAATTAGGTTTAACCATGTGCTAGCATGGTTCTCTTAAATCCAATAAGATTTCAACAAATCCTAATCCAATTAAAACTTCATAAGCCCAATTGGCAAATTTAAGATTAAATCCCTTAATGTGTGACCCCATAGGTTCTATTTTATCTGATAGCGAGATATATTATGATCTCCATCATAATATCATCAAAACTCTTTTCAATGGGTTGAAACAATTCTAACTCTACTCTTCGAGAGTCATCGATCATCAAGATGACATCCGATGAGTCCCACAATCCACTAATGACACCTAGCAGTATGTAGTGGCAATTTAATAGAATGAAAGTATGAACCCCTAGGTACAGTTATCATATGATTCAGTCCTTCTATCGTGAGTCCCGACTTGACGGAGATCATGGAGAACTCGTCAGATCCCATCGTCAGTCATATACTAGATTGGCTCGACTCGAGTTCATTTATGAATTTCATGAAAACTCTTTTTCAGTATTCACACTTGCTTTAGCCAAAGACTTTCTGAACTCAGTCTCGCAAATCATATAGGACTTCTCCTTTCTATCAAGATCGATAGATTCCATCTAGGTGCATCCTACTCCAAATAGCGAACCTGAACTTACTGAAGCCAACATACATAGAAAGGACCCGAATAGCTAGGGACCAAGAGAACATGCAGTCAAACTCAGTAGCTTCGCTGCGAATAGCCAATGACACTGCAGTTCAAAGGATCACTCACACTACTGCAGCATCGAGAAGACCACTAACGAGTTAGTCGACATCCATATAGTTTCTTATGTTAGTCACACTCAGTGCAAGTTGTTCTCTAACAATCACCTGCACCCTCACCCCAGTGTCCCTATATTGCAGACTCGAGACTCATCTGCCCATAAGAGAAGTGAATCATGCATCGATCTCGAATAGATTGATCACTATCCTCTGTGACGATCTTTTGATTGGGAGTATTTAGAAATTAACCACTAATTAATGTATGTCTCAAATTCTCAACACATTGAGAATATACAAAAATCATCTTTGTTAATTTTTAGGATAAATCATAGACACATAAATATGATTGGAATTAAAAGTTCTTTATTGATAATAAAATATTACAAGTACAAGATTAAGCTCTGAAATTACAAAATGTGTCAGCCAACAATTGGCTTCTAGGACACAAGTCTAACAAACTCCCACTTGACCTAAAGCCAATTAGCCAAATACCTAAGCCCATCTTCTCAAGGTGAGCTTCGATCTTCTACTGACTAAGAGGCTTGGTCAGTGGATCTGCCACATTTTACGTGGAGTCGACTCTCTGGATCTCGATGAACATCTTCTCGAGGTATTCACGTATGATGTGAAACTGTCGCTTTATATGCTTGAACTTTTGATGAGATCTTGGCTCCTTAACGAGGGCTATGGTGCCATTGTTGTTGCAGTGTAGTGCAATGACATCTAATGGCATCACACCCAGCTCCACAATGAATTTTTTGAACCAAAAGCTTCCTTAGTAGCTTCAAAGGTGGCGATGTACTCAGCTTTTATGATCGAATCTACAATGATCGGCTGCTTGAACTCTTTCAGCTAACCGCACCACCATTACACAAGAAGATACACCCCGATGTAGATTTTCTTCATCGATATTAGTTATGAAGTCTGAATCGATGTATCCCTCAACTTTAAACTCTGATCCTCTACCAAAGATCAACAACAAATCTTTAGTCCTTTTCAAGTACTTAAGGATGTTTTAACAGCAATCCAGTGTCTTCACCTGGATTCGCCTGATATCTGCACGTGACACTCACGGCAAGGGCTATATCAGGGTGTGTATATAACATGGCATACATGAGGCTTCCTATTATCGAAGCATAAGGAATCTTGCTCATGCATTGGATTTCCTCAGGTGTGTTGGGACACATCTTTTTGGAGAGATGAATGCTATATCTAGGAGACAAAAGACCCCTCTTGAAGTTTTTCATGTTGAACCTCTTCAGCACCTCCTCTATGTACATTCGCTGTGAGAGTCCTATCACCCTCTTAGATCTATCTCTATAGACGTTTATACTAGAATGTAGGAGGCTTCTCCTAGGTCTTTAATGGTAAACTCTTTTGACAATCATACTTTGATCGATGTCAGTAGGAGAATATTATTTCTAATTAGGAGGATGTCATCCATATACCATACGAGGAATGTGATAGCACTCCCACTGATCTTTTTGTACATACACGACTCCTCATTTTTGATGAAATCAAATATTTTGATCACATTATTAAAGTGAGTGTTTCAACTCCGAGATACTTGCTTGAGTCTATATATGAATCTTTGTAGCTTGCAGACCTTATGATCACTATCACTGGATGTGAAACCCAAAAGCTACTCCATATAGATATCTTCCTCAAGATATCTATTTAGGAAGGTAGTTTTCACATCGATCTACCAATTTTCATAATCATGAAAGGCCGCTATGGCAAGCAGAGTACGGATGGATTTAAGCATGGTTACTGATGAAAAATTTTATTATAGTCAATGCCTTTGCGTTGACTGTAACCTTTCACAACTAGCCTTACCTTATAGGTCCCTACCTTACCATCCGATCCAATTTCTTTTATAAATCCATTTAGACCCAATAGGTACAATACCTCCAGGTGAATTTACTAAGGACCAAATCTAGTTGGAATGCATGGAGTCAATTTTTAACTTCATCGTTTCTATCCATTTCTCGGAGTCTATATCTAACATTGCCTCATCGTAGGTCTTGGGATCATTCCGAATGTCCCTATCTCCTATAAGGAATGCTTCCTCTAAATCTTCTATAAGAATATCTAAGTACCTTTCAGAAGGATCGGAGATCCTACTTGATCTACGAGATGGAGGATGTATCACATCTACTGGCTCATTATTGGATTCAGGTTCTTGGACTCAATGCTCTTCAGAGACTTTCTCTTCGAGCTCAATCTTCCTCCCACTACCTCTATCTTGGATAAATTCTTTTCTAAGAAGATGGCATGATGGCTCACAATCACATTGTGATCCTCAGGAAGATAGAAGTAGTATCTCATGGTTTCTTAGGATACCCTATAAAGCGAGCCTTAAAAGATCTAGTCTCTAACTTATCCGACTGCTGTCGCTTGACATGGGCTAGATATCCCCAAATCTTGAGATAATCAAGAGTTGGCTTCTTACCATGCCATAACTCGTATGGTGCAGTAAGAACGGATTTAGAGAGAATCCGATTCAAAAGATGAATCACAGAAAGCAATGCATGTCTCCAGAGAAAGACAGAAAAGTCTGTGAAGCTCATCATAGATCGAATCATATCTAATAGGATTTGATTCCTTCCTTCGGATATCCTATTGAGCTGAGGCATCCTTGGAGGTATCCACTATGAGGCTATGCCTTTATCCTTGAGATAGATCTGAAATTCTCTACTGAGGTATTCTCCTCCTCGATCTGATCGAAGAACCTTTATGGGTTTTCAATCTATTTTCTACTTCATGTTTGAACTCTATAAACTTTTCAAAGGCTTCATACTTTTGGTGCATCAGATACACAAATCCATACTATGAATAATCATCGATAAAAGTTATGAAGTAGACATAACCAGCCCTAGCTTGTACATTGAATGGACCACACACGTCAATGTATACTAGGGCTAATATCTCAATGGCTTCTTCCCCTTATCCCACAAAGGGCAGTTTGATTATTTTTCTTGAAGACACAATTCATAAATTGGATAAGACTCGAAAGTCAATGGTCCGAGAAGATCATCTTTCTCTAGTTTGTTGAGTCTGTCCTCTCTAATATGGCCTAACCTAAGGTGCCATAGATACTTTTGGCTAATCCTATCTCTAAGTCTTTCAGACCCTATGGCATTCATAATTTGCTCATTAATATTTACACTCGCATCCATATGCAAATGATAAAACCGTCAATCAAAAAGCACGTGCAATAACTTATTTCGAAATAAATCGAGCATATATCTTTATTGAAATAAAATTATAATTATCTTGTGCCAGCACAGGTATGAAATTAAATTCCTACTGGCTACAGGTACATAATAGTAGTCTTTAAGAATTAAACTAACTCCTAACGGTAATCGCAGAGGGTAGGTCCCGATGGCCACAGCAGCAACCCTCGCTCCATTGCTGACCTGAAGAGTGATCTCACCTTTTCTCAGCCCTCTCACTTCTTCAAGACCCTGCATAGAAGTGCACAAATAAGCACTTAAACCAGAATCAAGAACCCAACTAGAAGAAGAGAAAATCGTTAGATTAGTTTCAATAACAAACATATCAGACATACTTTCAGAAGGTCCATCCTTCTTTCTGCTCTTGACAGTTGCCAAATAGGCCGGACAGTTCCTCCTCCAGTGGCCTTTGATGTTACATTGGAAACACTTTCCTTTATCATGGGCCTTCTTCAAATCTGCTTCTTGGGCTTAGCCTCATTCTTTTGCTTCTTCGCAAACTTCTTCTTCTTTTTGAAAGAAGACTTTCTTTTAGAGAAAGCTCACTCCACAATCAGAACTGTACCCCTTGAACTCTTCAAGGTGCCCTCTGCTGTTATCAACATATTCAGCAATTCAGACAAAGTGCTATTGATTTTGTTCATATGGTAGTTTATGATGAACTACCAATATGAATCAAGAAGAGACTGAAGGATCAGATCCATCTGCAATTCTTTGTCTATGTTCAGGCTGAGCTTCTAAAGCTCCTCGATATCCTTAATTATTGTCAAACAATAATCATTGACGGACTGTCCATCACACATTTTCACTCTAAAAATCTTCGGAAGACTTCAAAGCGAGCTGTGTGACTTTGCTCACCATACAACTCTTGCAAGTGAGTCAGCATCTCTCTAGCAATCTTCATGTCTTTACGCTGTCGCTGAAGATCATTGGACAAAGACGCTAAAATATAATACTTTGCCTTGTTATCTTCATCAATCTACTTCTCAAGTATGGCTCATTGATCAGGAGATGGACGAGCTAGTAACACAGGTGCATCTTAGTCAAGGACATGGGTAAGTTCTTAAAATTGAGAATGATTCTTAAATTTTGGAGCCAATCTTTATAGTTCGTCCTGGTCAACCTATTGGTATCGAGGATACGGACTAAGAGGTTGGAACTCAACTTGGTTATCTATAGAAAGAATGATTTCTAATTAGATGTTTGTACTTATAAAAATATTTGTTCTAAGAACTTTAAAATAAACAAAGACTCTCACTATTTCTTCGAATCTCCCATACTTCTTGGGTGGATAAATGAAAATCTATACGCGATCAATTTTGAGTGGGTATTGTGGTCCCATTAACCTATACACACCTCACCTAACAATTATTGATGAGCACAGACTAATAAGTGGACAATACTTTGTCCATTGCTTCACTAAGCAAGATGCAGTGGACTTAGTCTCTAGGTCCTGTAGCCTTACCTAACAGTTATAGGTATATTTCTTAGTTAAGTCAGACCCATCAATCACCAGCAGACGTAAAGCCATTATTGAGATCCTCACCTAACAGTTATTGGACCCAACCCTATCTCTATCCCGGGATATTAAATGTCAATAGAGTGATTGTACCTTCTCGATGCAACCGAACCACTGTAACCAGTCAAGAACGATCAACATCAAGAAGGCATCCGTATTTCTACAATGATGGAAGACCTCTAGACTAAATATTTAGTTACGAAATTTAGATTTAGGTCTCTTTTAAATCAGTAGATTTGACATCCAACTGATCAAATTTAGGTCAGCACATCAACATATCTAACCAGCCTAGTCGGTATGGGTGAACTCAAGTTAACAAGTAACCTAGCATGAAATTGAATCTCCCCAGATAGTCAGATAAGTTAAGATGAGTGGGATTTCTCCCGTTGCTTTTCTTAGACACCAATCAAAATTGATCAGGTCAGATAATGAAATCAATTAAATAACTATCATCTAAATACTTATCTTAGACATCAAATTGGTCGATTAGAATCGATCAGATTAACCTATTAAAATGGGTCCGAATCACTGAGCCAAATTTGGTTTTGAGTCAATCAACTCACATCAAAATATGAATCGGTGCGATCAACTACAACTAAACCTAATTTTGAGCCCCTTTGACCCAATCCTAATCAACCATTAATTAGGTTTAATTAACTGCTCAAAATCCACAATGGGTTCTAGTCTGATTTAATCAATTTGACCCTAATTATAGTTTAATCGTTAGACCTAATTTGTTCAACCCATACCCACATGTAATAACATAATTTTAGATCTAAAATAATTTTTAGATTATATTTCATTGCATGTATTAGTGGCTTATGATCTTGAAACAGTTTTAGATCTAAACCTAATGTCATATATCATATATATGTTGTTTCAGATCTAAACTAAAACTTATACCATATATACATTAAATTTTAGATCTAAAACTAATATATATATATATCAAATATATATATATAATTAGATCTAAAATAATAA
>KE510349.1:31262-42349 GCA_000441515.1 Elaeis oleifera | reverse complement strand
ACAGGAAAAGACAGTTTTCCTTCAAAGAAAGGGAGAAGAGGACATTATTACCTGACGGAGAGTCCAGTGCAAGGTGGAGCTTCAAGAGCTAGGAAGAGCCCAAAGTGAGATGAAGCTCCAAGTGGAGGTGGATCGGGTACGAGATAGGAGACTCAGGAGGATGAGAGGCGATGTCGCAAGGTGAGATTCCTATTGCCGCAGGATGATGCCTCGAGCAGGTCTTAAGTTTGGAGGAGCACAGCATTCGATGGACATGAGATCGAGTGGCCTGGCTCGACTCCCATGTTTGCCCATCCATGATCAGCAGGCGATTGTCACAGGGCATGAGGGTTGAGGAGATCCAAAAGCTCTCGAAGTTAGGAGGAGGCTGAATATCGAGTCGAGATAGAGATTGTTAAGATTTGATGTTTCAAGATTTAGTCCACATCAAGCCCACAACGAGGTCCGCGATGAAAAATGGAGTCCAACAAGACTAAGATCATCCCAAACAGAGCTCGGACGGAAGAGATACGCATGTTTGAAGTCGGCACAGAATCCGGAGCGGCGGAGGACCGCCAGCGACCGGCAAGCTGCGGTAGCACGGTCGTGCGCAGCGGTGCACGGCCGCGTATAGTGGTGTGTAGCCCATGCAAGGCCAACGTGCGGCCCAGCGGGCGGGCGGCCAGGCCCAGGCACGTGGGCCGGCCCAGGCTCGAGCGTATGGGGCACGGCCCAGGCCCACACGCCGGCTGGCCCAAGCCCAGGAGCCGTGCAAGGAGACCGTTTGCCCGGTCGACCGTGGACCGGATGATGCACAGAGGAGCGCATGGACTGCAGAGCCATTTCCCACCTATTCTTACGGTCCACGGCATTATTCCGTGGACCGGAGTGCGATCCAATGACGTGGGTTGATCTCGATCTTGATCCAACGGTTTGGGACTGGATTTGAAGTTGATTAGGAGTCCTAATCCCTTTCTAATTGATGTTTAAGCCCTTTAAAAGAGCCTGATGCTCAACAGAAAGGGGTGTGACTTGGTTTTTGTGTGCGCATGGCTTCAACAGAGAAAAATCGGGAACCCATGGAAGAAGAGAGAGAGGCACGAGGGCGTTGAGAGAAGCAGGAGCAGAGACTCCTGAGAGGCTTTTAGACAGCGGATAGCGGTCACTTCAGAAATTTAGGAGGATCTTCTTGGAGAGAGAGCTTTTGAAAGGAAGAATTTCCTATGAGGGAGAAATTGGGTGTACAAGGGTTGAGGGTGAGATCTCCTTTTGTAATATTTCTTTTCTCATAGTGAAGTTTGCATGCCCCGTAGAGACGAGTCTTTTTTGACTGATCTACGTATTTGATTGTTTTCTATTTTATTCTTTTTTCTTCCTGCTGCATCGCGCAATATCGAAAAGGTCTTGTGAGGTGGTGTCCTGGCCAGACATCCACCAACAAAAGTATCATAAAATATCAATATTTTTATAAATATCAGTATATGTATATGATATTCAAAATTTATTGATATTTAATTTTTCTAACAACCATAATATTTAGTCGGAAAAATAAATTTCTCTGCGGTGCATCTTCGGTGGTTCAGCATTTAAACCTCAGCACAGTTGCGTGCGCGTCCAAAGTGTCTTTGGAGAAGCTTTTAGACCAGGAGCTAAGGTTGTTTCATGAGGTACTTGGGCAGTATCTCATGAAACAGCGCAAGTGCTCACCTTCTTGGATGGGACCATTCATACAGCTACTGCAGTAACGTCTTATCTCTCCATTTGCTGCTGAAATCCGAAAATCAGAGCTGTATTTTGTGGAATGAGGTTAAAAGGAGAAAAGTTGGCAATGATTTCCTTAGAGTTGGAAATTTTATAGTTGGTGGGTGAGTACATGCAATGCATTGATAAATATTCTATGCATGTGGAAAATTATTGGGAGTTCGGAGTTCTACGTGTAGAGAAGATATAAGGACTCACCTACCCTCTTATGATTGCAGTCCCAAGTTTGGTATCAGGGGAACGAAATTTGGAATAATGGAAACAAGAGAGGAAGAAGCTACCTCAATATTAGATATGATTAAATATATACAAGTGCATGCAAAATGAATAAGGTCGAAAACATGCCAGAAAGAGTGGTCAACAATAATGTTACCCCAAAAAAAAAAGAATGGTCAACAATAACAAAGAAGATAATGTGTACTTGATATTCCGCACATGTTTGTGAACAAATCATAATCTTGTAAATTAATAAATGGTTTTGTGAATGATTTGACATGACATCTGAATGATAATAATAACAATAATAACAATAATAATAAAAATCATGAATAGTTGAATACTTCTTCAGCTATTAAGAACAGCTCAGACCACCATGTAGCATATGTTCTGCAGAGAGCAGAAAATAGTTTGCAAAATTTCCAAGTATTGCTAGATGTCAAGCTAACAACAAGGTGAAAGAAGCATCCTAGGCTTCAGCCTTTGTGTTAGAGGCATAATAATCCAATGTACAAAAATTTGATGACATCTGACCCACTACTTTAAGATTTTGAACTTGAGAAAAATATTTCTTAGCTCTGTGATTTCTAACCAGGCCACCATATTTGGAACAATTCCTTCAAAGGGAAGATGCTTATTAAACAATTTTTCAGATATCTTATTTCCCAGTAATCATGCACCATAGATTGCTCAAGTGCATATTAATGTATTACTTGATTGTCTCCTTTCTAAGAATCTGCATCCAGTAATCCAATTTTTCAGATATCTTATTCCCAGTAATCATTCACCATAGATTGCTCAAGTAGATATTAATGTATTACTTGATTGTCTCCTTCCTAAGAATCTGCATCCAGGTGCTCCAGCCATTAATTTTTTCTCCCATAATAATTGCTGATTGATTGTAAAAGCAAATTCCATCAAGCGCAAAATGTGGAATATATAAGGATTTTCGCATAACTGCTTTTCTATGTACAAATTAATACATGATGAGATTAAAGTGTGCACTCTTCCATATTCAGGCAATTATGAGCCCCTACTGAAAGGTCTTCAGCCCTCTTCATTGCAATTTTAATATGAAAATTAGAGAAATTCTTTGTGCACTGCAGACGATATAGAAAATCCGACATAGAGCGCATCGCTTTATGTGATTGGTTCATATAGCCACCGCTTTTCAATACACATTTAATGTTTGCAATTTTGCTTATTCGTTTAAAATTTACATGATGACAGTACTTTTACTATTTAAAAAAATTATGACATCTTGTAGCATATTATAACCTCCTACATGCAGGATGTCATAATATGGCCCAGAAAATTATGACATCCTATGTCAAATAATGACTTCCTGCATGCAAGATGTTATAATATGACCCAGCATGTCATAATATGGAAGGAGTATTTTTGTCTAACCACATTCCAACGCACATTTAATACCTACAGTTTCGCTTTTTTGTTTGAAAATTTTGAATGACGAAAATATTCCGGCTCTTTGAAAAATATTATGACATTCTGTGACATATTATGACATCCTGCGTCAAAAATATGACCTTCTGCATATAGGATGTCATAATATGGATTTAAGATGTCATAATTTTTTTTGAAGAATATAGGTATTTTCATCATTCAAAATTTTTTAGCGAAAAGTAGAATTGCAGATATTACATGCATGTTGGAAAGCAGTGGCTACGTAGACTAATCACACAAAGTGGTGTGCTCTATGTCGAATTTTCTATACTGCCTGCGGTGCACAAAAAATTCTGCACAAAAATTATATTACAAGCCTTTGTAAATTCCAATCATTCTTACCAATTCATTTAACGAACAAGTATGAAAACTCTTTTTTCTTTGGTAAATCAAGTATGAAAATTCTTTGAAACTTATTAAAATACTCTATCATGAGATGATTTAGCAGATCTTGAAACCCCGAGAAGTGGCTACATCATCACCCTTGGGGAGGTGGCTGAACAAATTTGGCGAGTGAATGAGACTGACACAATGTAGATAATCGAGAAATCTTACATTTTCCACCATGCAGAAAAAGATAAACAATGAATGCATGACAACTCGTAGTTACGTATAACTTCGCATAATGCATGCAAGTTCAGTTAATGATCTGTCATGTGTAAAAAAACTAGTAGTTCATTCGGCGACCAAATTTACATGATGTAGTGTTTCATTAATTTATGTAGTTTTTCTGCATGGTTTGACTGTAGAATTTTGTTCAAGGATTTGCCATCACCATTAACACATGATATGACAAGATCCAGAAATTAGTAACACATTAAGCTAAGCATGGAAACATACATGGGAAGAGAGTTCATGAAGAAAATGGAATGCTTAGAGAATAATTCTGATGATGGTAGCTAATTAATTGGCTGATATCTCAAAATGAAATACACATTGCAGTCTGTTTGGATTCGAAGTCCTCTGGTCATTTTTTATCATGAGTGAATCAGGTGATCATCGGTCAATCATTAGAGCAGGATTATGTACTAGGTTTGGCATTTTGTAGTAGTTAGCATGTGATCAAGCTCTCATATTAATTAGAGTTTGAAAAATATAAATCTTAGGGCATCATAAATTGTTCTTTATTTATAAATCTTCCAGCTACATACAACAACTTCGTGTCATAATACCATTCAAAAATGGTAAACCAGAGGCATGTGAATGCCATTTAAAATTGCATTTTTCTTATGTTTCATCAAAATATGAACTGTAATTGCTTAATATAACAAAATCAGGCACGCAAGAAATCACATGTTAGCATATCATTAATTAAGACTTAAAAAAAGAATCTCTAAGAGCAAAAACGTACAGTTTACACACACATATACAAAGAGGGACCAACAATATGATCATATTGGTGCAAATTTAAGGACTAACTAGCTCATCACATACTCATCGAATTTTCTAGCTTCTTTCCACAGTAAATAAAATAAATAAAGAGCATTTGTGTCCTATGAACACATAGACAAAATTGCTTGACCATGCTAAAAAATTTATTACTTGCATGAAAAACAATACACCTCAAAGCAAACAGCATCAGGTCCTTCAACTATCACACCATTACTTAGTAGAGCAGCCACTAAAATTATATAAATTAATTGGTGCTGATAGCTTGCCTACGGTTGGAAAAGTTGATTGTCCTTTTGTCGTTGGGATTTTAAACTACCATATCTTAAAATTTGTTGTTTGAATTATCGAACATGCAAACAAAATGGGTCCATATTTCCATAGTTTTGTAGGTTCTTTTAGTATCTCAAAGACCTAACCATTAATCTTCCCACGTATACGTTTGCTAGAAGACAACACCAAGGCAACTTGCAAAATTTTGATTTTTTTTTTGGGGGCACTGCCTTACCATTATGAGTAACAGACACTGCAGATTTCAATATCTGTCAGGTTGTCTCGCTCTTGTTCTAGCTGCAAAAACAGCGAGAAAACCACGAAATCCAAAAAATAACTTTCTGAATGCAAGATTTCAGTATGTTGTAAAACTGGCATCAAGTTTACATTTCAAAACCTTTTGACACGCCAATAGTAGTCAGGAAGTTGTGATCAAGGACTACAAAACAGTTAAGTGGAGATAAGCCACAGTTTCTGACAGTTTGAGATTTGGTGGGTCATGAGCATCCAAGCGTTATTCAGTAGCCAGAAAGGTCAACTTTCTCCACAGGTGCACAGCGGCCTAAAAATCTGTGAAAGGCCAGTTGGGGTCATCAAGGCCATTACAAGTTTGCCAACAAAAGACTTTCTGCACAATATGCAAGGAAGGTGCTTGTCCTTAGCTATATCTTGCATAATACATGCTGTTATGCGCATATATCAGCAAGCTGCAGGTATTTCTACCAAGCTTTAATTAGGAAGAGAAGTAAAAGAAGAAAAGGTACGTAGCAGTATGTGTTTATTATGAATTCGCTACATTGAAGCATGTCAATTACTAGGTAAGATTGTGTAGCCTTTAAACTGATTTGAGATGCTTTCTTGAGCCAATAAACCAGGTTGAAGAATTCCCCTAATCCCTAAGGTGAGGCTGTGATCATAAATTGGATCACAAGTTGCTTTCATGATGCCAATGACATTGTCTTTATCAAATTTGAATCACCAGAGCAATAATTATATCTACCAATGCATATGCACCACCATTCAAATGGACTACCTAACCAGATTGAACTAAAAGTCTGATACTATATTTGAAGCTCCTACGGTTTAAAAATGTGATTCAGCAAGGATTCATCAAAAGGCCATGTCATTTATTGAGTATATCTTGAGTTTACAAATCCTAGAGATCTAGTCCAAATCAACTTAGGACACCAGAACGAGTCCATATCAACTTAGGACATCAGTTCAAGACCATATCAACTTAAGATACCAGTTCGAGTATAAATAGATTTACTCTACCATATATATCCCTTGTAATAGAAGAGAGAATTGAGTATCCTAGACATTGGATGTTTTAAGAGTTAGGGTTTGTGAGGAATATTGTATTCTATAATCATTATTTTTTTTTTTAATAGTGAAACTTTTGCATCATCTTTGCCTATGGATGTAGCTCACTAGATCAAACCATATAAATATTGTATGCTGTTGTCTTTCTCTTATTCTTCTCTTACTTTTTCTTTTTTATTTCCTATTTCATTACTCTTCCTACCTGTCGCAACAGTCTATAGTTTCTTCTTTCTATGATATAGTGATATAGAACAAAAAAGATTAAAAAACATCCAATTGAGGGAATAAGGGCATGCCAAATTTGATAGATTTGTCAACAATCCTCATCAGTTAGACATGAATTATTATGAACAACGAAATGAATACCCATCCAAAAAGCAGCTAAATTCTCCAAGCTTATCTATGCTGATGTTGCAAATGATAATCTACAATAAATTAAAATGTTTCTACTTTTGAATTACATAATATTTAAGAGAAATTAATGTCAAGCTGGTTTAGGATATAAAATATCTATGAAATAAAAAGTTATGTGATAATTTTTTTTAATGCCAAATGTATTTCTTCTCTTATAGATGCAAAATAAAGAATAATTTAAATTCACAGAAATAAAACATAATTTGTCTATTTATACTTGTTTATCCCTTTACAAGTTACCCTTCTAAATGTGGTCCCTAGCCCAATCGGTAACATGTTGATATTGTATTTGCAAACTTGAGATCATTGAAGTAGTTGTAAGGCAGTACGAAGTTATTGTAAAAGCATCTACCTAAATTATTCACATGGAATCATCTCAAGAATACCTAAATTAAAGTTGTTTGTAATTTGTTATAAAAGATGATAGCAGACTTGATACATACCACCCTCAATCACAAGATACACCAATATGACTGTCATTTCTAGTGCATTTAAAATTTGAATTTGAATTTCATATGATAGCCATTAATATTTTGTTTGATTCATATAATCACAAGACACACAACATGATTAGTACTTTTGGTACATTTTAAATTTAAATTTGAATTTCAAACATTGGCCATTGATAGCAGATTTGATTCATGCAATCATGAGATACATCAACATGAGTTTCTATGAATGTAAAAATTTAAATTTTATAATATAAACACAAATCAGTTGGGTCAAACTTTCTATTTGTATTATTATTAATCATGAGACTATAAATATAATACAATACAATGGTGGCAAAGTGCGATTACTATTCTCATACTCTAAAAATCTCCAAAAATGCATCTAAAATGATAATCATATTAGTGTATCTTATGATTATATAAATCAAACCTGTTATCAATGACTATTATTTGAAATTCAAATTCAAATTTCAAATACACTAGAAATAGTAATCATGTTGGTATATCTTTTAATTGAGGCTAGCATGAATCAAGTCTGCCATCAAAAGATAGCATACATTTGACAAAATTCAAATTAGACTAATTCAATAGTAGACAAGCTACCTAATAAAGGATAGCATACATTTAATAAAATTTAAGCTAAACTAGTTCAATTGTAGACAAGCTACCTAATTAGATTGATATTTGTAGATTAGATAATCTAATATAATGTTGGAATAGCATAGTGACATGGCAACTTAAGTTATTATCACTTTAGCTATTTAGTGTGTTGTGGGCTATATTAGCGACAGAAAATGCTAGACAAAGAGAGGGGAGAATGAGAGCCCTTACCCTCCTAGGGGATTATATGTCCCATCCTGCACCCTATCTTCTCTTTTTAATCACTAGGCCAACCACTATTTTGTAGTATTTTGGAGAATTTTTTCCTTTTGTTGATTTGGGCTTGCTTCAAATAGGCTTAGATGCTATTGTATGAAAATTTAAAATATGGGATAGGAGAAAGTTTTCATGAAACCTTCACTCTCTTTCTCTCTCTCTCATTTTCTCATCCTAAAACTCTCACTCACTCCATGTTCTCTTTGTTATCAATTACTCTCTCTGTCTCGTGCAAATTAGTGATTATCTTTTGTGAAGGCCTGATGCATGGTCAGGGCTTGATCCACTTGATTGGCCTGACTAGAACTTGTCCTAGCCAGCCTAGCTCAGCTGGACTAATGCTAAAGAAAGAAAGAAGACTCCTAAAAGAGTCTTCTTCCTCCTCTCCGATGAATCTAGGATGAAGCCAGAGTCCTAGGGTGACTAGAACCCTAAGGCTCTCTATAAAAGGAACCCACATCCTTCTAAGGCTCTCCATCACCGAGCATAGTCCTCCTTTGCCCTTTCCTTTATTTGATTTCTACCTTGTCTTGTTCTTGTGCTTATCGAAAATTGAGGTCAAAGATGCTGTCAGAGCCCAAGGTAAGCCCGAATCTCACCTCTTCTCTTCCTTCACTTTCATCCCATGGCCTTAGACAGAAGAAAACTAGACAGTTCTATGCATGCAATTTTAAAAATTTTACAGCGGAATATCATAGATTAAATAATTTAATCTACTTTACATGCATAAGATCTAATCTAAACTACCTCTTAGATATATATCCTAGAAGCCAATATAGCTGACATATTGTAATAACTTTATGACACAATTTTATACTTAATACATTGATTTGATCAATAAAGGGTAAGTTATTTTCATTCAAGTGTGATATATCTTTGAATCATCTATAACATTAGTTTTTGATACATATTCTCAAAGAGTTGAGAATTAGAGACACATATTTAATTCCTAAATGCTCCCGATCATAGGATCATTATGAGGACGGTGATCAATCTGGATAGACTGACGCACAGATCACTTCTTTCGAGATAGCTGAGTCTCCAATCTATAGTGTAGAGATACTGGGTGATGAGTGAGGATAGTTGTTAGAGAATAACTAATACTGAGCATGACCATACGAGAGATCACTTGAATTTCTATTTAATCGTCAGTGATTGTCTCGATACTGTAGTTGTGTGAATGATCTTTTGATCTGACATTATACTACTGCTCACAGTGAGGCTACTGAAGTTTGACTAATACATAAATATGGATCTCAATGAGCCCTTGTTGTGAATATTGGCGATAGTTGGTCCACTGTAGGAGTAGGATGCATATTAAGATGAGATCTATCAATCTTGATAGAGAGTAGTCCTATGAGATTTGAAAGGCTAAGTCCAAAAATCTTTGGTCATAGTAGTATGATTGATGAAAAGAATTTTCATAGGAATCATATTTGGATTTGAGCTAATCGAATCTATCATATGAATAATGTTGAGGTTTGACGATTTATCCATGACTTGTCATCAAGTCGGAACTCACGATAGAGGGACTGAATCACATGCTAACTACACCTAGAGGTTCATTTCAGTTCTATTGGATTATCACTACATACTGTTAGGTATTACTGATGGATTGTGAGAGCTCACTAGGATTGTTCTGGATTGACAATCCTTGATGAGTTAGAGTGAAATTATTCCAATCCATTAAAAAGAGTTTCAATGATACTTTGATAGAGATCATTGTATATCTCACTATCAAATAAAATTGAACCTATGGGGTCACACAACAAAGAGATTAGGCTTAAAATTAGTAATTGAGCTTATTAGTGTCAATTGGGTTTAGAGAAACTCGATTGGATTCAAAGTAACCTTACTAGCACATGGTTGGACCCAATTTCTCTTTCTGTTTAGATTTTTTATTTGATAAGATAATTCAAACTTAATTATTTGCTAGTAACCTAAATGAATAAGATTCATTTGACTCCAATTGTTGGGTGTTTAAGATTTTGGATCAATTGAATTAGGGTGCAAGTTCCTAATTAATTTTCTTGATAGGGCGCCACCTTAATTGGATCAAGTTGGGCGTGTCCTATGATTAGAGGGCCTTTTAATCTGATATGGGACGTCCCTTGGGTGCAAAAGAGGGTGTGTTTAATTAGGTCCAAGGGCTCTAAGAGTTGGTGCCTAATAGGATTCCTAATATAAGTTAAATAACTTAAGTTATTAGGAAACCTAATGCAAGTAGGACTTATGTTATGAGATTGAATAGAATTCAATCCTCATATCTACTTAAAGGGACCTTTTCTAAGGTCCCTAGAGCATCCAACCAGCAGCCCACACACCCCATAGGAGGTGCCCATGCCCTCTCTTCCTCCCACTTTCTCTTCTCCCTTGCCATCCCACACATCCCACCTAGTTGGGACATCCCACTTCTTCCTCATGCCCAAGCTATTGGGCATCCCTCCTTTGCTGATTTTCAGAGCTTAGTAGCAGCACAAAATAAGGAAAAAAGATAAGAGAAAAAGAGAAGAAGAAGATCAAGACAAGAGATCAAGTATTGATCGCGATACAGGCTTTGTTCAGATTCAACAGGTTGAATTTTTTTAGAGAAAAAATTTAATTGGAAGAGGACTATTCCAGACTAATCCCGAGTAGATATCCATAGAGACCAGACACTTATGTAGCTAGAAAAAATCTCTTCTCTTTTAGATCCAGATTTAAAATAATGATTGCAAAACAGGTATACGATTTGATCACAATCTGAATTTCAGCATATATCAATTTCAGCACATGAATTAGATCCTTGTGGTTTTATATTTTCATGCATGTATAATTTAGATTAAAAGTATTTTAATTTATATTCCACTGTGATGTTTAAAAAATAAAATTTTGAAACACACATACATGCCTCTAACCCTGAATTCCAACAGTGGTATCAGAGCCATGTGTTCATATTGC
>KE510346.1:2047-12430 GCA_000441515.1 Elaeis oleifera | reverse complement strand
TTTTCAATGGATTAAAATATTTTTAATTCAGTCAATTGAGAATCATTGATCATCTAAATAATTCTCTTTGATCTCACTATCCACTAGTGATACCTAGCAGTATGTAGTGACAATCCAACAGAATTGAATAGATGAACCTCCAGATGCAGTTATTATGTGATTTGATTCTTCTATTATGAGTTCCAAGAAGACGGAGGCTATAGATAACTCGTCAAACCCCTTATCTGTCACATGTATGATTCAATCGACTTGAGTTCATTTGTGAGATCTTATGAAAACTCCTTTCCATCATCCACATTGCCATGGCCATGATCTTTGGAACTCAATCTCTTGATCTACATAGAACTTCTCGTTATCTACCAAGATCGATATATCTCATCTAGGTGACATCTTATTCCTACAATGAACCTACTGTAGCCAACATACACTGCAAGGTGCCGAATGGCTAGAAAATTGAGTAATAGTGTAGTCAAACTATAGCAACCTCATTGTGAACAGCCGAGACATCACAGGTCAAAGAACTACTCACACTAAATTAATTGGCCATAAATCTAAGTCCTATCTTCTTAAGATGGACTTCAGTATTTCTAGCTCAACTGCTTGTCAGTGGATCAGCCATATTGTCCATGGAGTCAACTCTTTATACCTTGATGTATATCTTTTCAAGATAATCATGGATGAGATGGAATCATCACTTTATGTGCTTGGACTTCTGGTGGGCCTCAGCTCCTTAGCAAAGACCACGGCATCGTTGTTGTTGCATTAGAGTGGAATAGTATCTGATGGCATCACACCCAGCTCTGTAACAAACTTCTTGAACCAGAATGCCTCCTTAGCAACTTCTGATATAGCGATGTACTCAATTTTCATGGTGGAGTCGAGTACAACAGGCTGCTTGAAATCTTTCTATCTAATAGCACCACCGTTGCATAAGAAAATACTGTTCGATGTCAACTTTTGATCATCAATATCAGACATAAAGTTTGAATTAGTATATCCTTGCACCCTTAACTTTCCTCCTCCAAAGATCAAGAATATATCCTTAGTCCTTCTTAAGTACTTAAAGATATATTTCATAGCTACATATTTATCAGGTATTCACTTCCTCGATCTAATCGAAGAGTCTTAAGGAGTTTTTTAGTTTGCTTCTCTGCTTCATTTTTAAATTCTTTAAACTTTTCAAAGACTTCAGATTTATGTCTCATTAGATATGCATACCCATACCATAAATAATCATCAGTAAAGGTGATGAAGTAAAGATAACCTTCTCTAGTTGACACATCGAATGGGCCGCATATATCAGTATGTACCAAGGCAAATATCTCAGTGGTCCTTTCCCCTTGTCCCATAAAGGGTAGCTTGATCATTTTTTTTTGAAGGTAGAATTCACAGATTGGATATGACTCAATAGCTAATGGGCCTAAAAGTCTATCTTTTTTAGTCTGCTAATCCTTTCTTCTCCTATATGACCTAGCCTAAGGTATCATATATACTTTAGGTTAATTTCATCTCTAGATTTTTTAGATCCTATGGCATTCACTTCTTGCTTGGTTACATTCATAGATACATCAATATGTAAATGATAGGGACTGTTAATTAAGAAACCACATCCAATCATTTTATTTCGCAAATAAATGGTACAGTAATCCTTATGAAAACTAATTATATAGTTGTCTTGTACTAGAGAAGAAACAGAAATCAAATTCCTGCTAGTAATAGGTATAAAGTAATAGTCCCTAAGAATTAAATTAAAGCTAGATGGTAGTCATAGAGGATAGGTTTCCACAGCCATGTAGCAATTCTTGCTCTATTTCTGACTCAAAGGGTCATTTCTCCTTTCCTCAGTCTTCTACCTTCCTCAAGACCAAAGTGCATAAATGATCACTAGAACCAAAGTCTATAATCCAACTAGAAGTAGAAAAAAAATATAAGGTTAGTTTCAATAACGAACAAGTCTGACATACCTTCAGAAGGTATGCCATCTTTTTATTCTTCAAGCTTGACAGATAAGCAGGACAGTTCCTCTTCTAATGGCCGTCAGTGTTGCAGTAAAAACACTTTCCCTTATCCGTGGCCATTTTGGGAGCTTCCTTTTTAGGCTTGTTCTGAGTCTTCTATTTCTTCACAGGCTTCTTCTTCTTTTCAGTAGACTCTCTCTTGGAAGATGAAGTCCATTCCACAATAAAAATAGTGTCCCTTGAACTCTTCAAGATCCCTTCAGTGGTTACCAGCATATTTAATAACTCAGCTTTGGTACACTAAATTTATTCATATAAAGTTTATAATAAACTGTGCATATGAATTAGTAAGGGACTATCAGATCAAATCTATCTATAATTTCTTATCCATGGACATGTCGAGATTCTTAAGCTCATCTAAGTCCTTGATCATTGTTAGACAATGATCATGGACAGACTATCTATCGTGCATCTTTGCCTTGAAGAATCTCTAGATACTTCGTAGCGAGCTGTGTGGCTCTGCTCATCATACGACTCTTATAGATGAGTCAATATGCCCTTGGTAGTTTTGAGATCCTTGTGCTGACGTTGAAGCTCATTGGACATGAATGCCAGCATGTAACACCGGATCTTGTTATCGTCATCCAACCATTTTTATGGGATGCCTTTGATCAAGGGTTGGATGAGCCGGCAAGGATGGAATATCCTAATCTAGTATATAGCTTAGCTTCTCAAAACTCAAGACTATCTTCAAGTTCCAAAGCCAATCTTTGAAATTGGGCCCAGTCAAGTAGTTGGTCTCACGGATACAAGCGAATGGGTTGGAAGCAAACATTTTCTACAGAGAGAAGAAGATTCCACTTAGACTTTATATTTAACTTATTTTAGTTTATTTTAAAGATTTTATTTTAAAATAAACTTGACTCCTACTATTTTCTTGAATCTCCCATACTCTACGGATGGAGAAACAGAAACCTCCATGATTAGGGTTTCAAGTGGGTACTGCAGTCCCATCGATTGGCACACCATCTCACCTGACAGTTATTGATAATATGTCAACCAATGAGTGGATAACTCTTATCCAATACTTCTCAAGCAAATTACAGTGGTCATTGGTGTCTAAGTCCTGAAGCCTCACCTGACAGTTATTGGCCACATTCTTTAGTTTAATTGGACCTACCATTCTTGCAAAGTAAAGCCATTATTGGGACCCTCATCTGATAGTTATTGGGTCCAACCCCATCTCTACCTTGGAGCATCTCATGCTAATTGAGTGGTTACATCTTTCTGATGCAACTGAACCATCGTATCTAGTTGAGAACAATCAACATTAGGAAGGGCCCACACATCTACAATGATAGAATATCGCTCGACTTAATATCTATGAGAAATTTAATTTAGATCTTTTTAGGTTTAATTATTTATTTACGTTGCATGTAAATCCATAATTACATTGGATCTAGTTGAGAAATCTTATCTTGATTCATCAAGATTGGAGATCATGGTGCAATGCAAATATGGTGAACTCAACACTAAGCAGCCCAAAAGAATTTGGTTAACTAAATTGGCTAGATAAGTGAAGATTGGTGGAAGGCTCTCTGCGCAAAAGCAATGATTCTAATTAAGTAACCACCTTTCAAAATATTTGCCTTAGACAATAATAGGTCAGTCTATTCCAAATCGAGCTTGACTTTTGGTTCTTCACCACAGATGGAAAGATTGCAACCATCTAAAGTGTATTTATGATATAATCCTACACCAAGAGTCATAGTAGTTCATTACGATCACTACATGTATCAATGAAAAACACAACGTGATTATTTCATCATCAAAATAAATCAAATTTTATTAAGTCCTTTCTTTCTTAAAAGATGACTTTTAATTAAGAGTCTCATCATTTATTATTATAGGATAACCTTTCAACGTAACTTGCATTATGCCAGGGCAACCTTATATCAGGATAATCTTTAACTAACCTGAAGCTTATCAATTAGATCTTTGATTTTGATTTAAGGGTTTAATCTCTTATCATCTTAGGACAACCTTTCAACATAACTTATGTTATGCTCGGGCAACCTTATGTCAGGATGATCTTTGACTAACCCGAAGCTTATCAATTAGATCTCTGATTTTGATTAAAATTTTTGATCTAAAATTTTAGATCTAAACATAAAAATCAGAACTAATTAAAAATAGAAAAATAGATTTAATCTAGATTTTAGTTTTATTGAAAGCAAAAATTTAAGATCTAATCTAAATTTCAAATCTAATTGAAAGTAGAAATTTTAGATCTCGTTGAAAGCATAAATTTCAAATCTAATCTAAATTTGAAAGTATAAATTTTAGATCTAATCTAAATTTCAAATCTAATCTTGATCTTAAGAGCATGATACTGAATCTGGCTCTAATACCAGTTGAAGAAAAATCATGGGTATGCATGCAAGATCAACAAAATTTAAAGCAGCAGAAAAGATCTAATCTAGCATGTATCTTTGAGATCATATCTTATAAGGCCAGATCTATCATGTCTTTAAGATCACAAAATAATCAAGCATGAAGATCAAATCTTCACCTTAGCATGGGTAGATCTTCACTACAGTTTGATAATCATGGATATCTTCCTCTCAGGTTCCTTGAAGAGCCGCATATATGTCCAGCCTCTACAGATATCCACAGAAACAATCTAGGATGCTCCTCTTGATCTTGATCTTTCTTCTCCAAAAAAATCAGCATGCAACTCTAAATCTATGGGGGAAAGAGAGAACACCTTTCTCCCTTGGCATGAGGATGGAACACCCAACCCTTGGGCATGTGGAAGAAGGTGGATGCCCAAGTTCTTTAGGTGTGGGGCATGAGGTAGAGAGAGAAAGAGGAGGAATGAGATAGAGAGAGGGGGCGTAGGCTTTAATTCTCCAGATTAAGATTGCGAGATCTCATCTCAAGGGATTTATACATAACCAAAAAGACTCATAAAAGGTTTCATACTATGACTTATTCAATGCCTTAACCTAAAAGGACTCTTGGTTCCCTACCAAACTTGACCTGCTCATTAATTGGATGCCGCCCTCCCTCTTTTCTCACATACAAAATCAGATGGGGCATCCGCCCCATCTTTCCTCTCCTTTCTTCATGCGCAAGACAGGGGTGAGCCAACTATTGGCGCCCCTTGAACCATACCCCATCTATCCTCTCCTTTCTTCATGCGCAAGACAAGGGTGCACCAACTATTGGCACCCCTTGAACCCTATCCACATGGGGTGTGAGCCTCTTTATTCCATATCCAAAAAATCTGATGAGGGCCAAACTCTTGGCGCCCCCTATGCATGCATTTAATTTGGTCCAATCTCTATCCAATAGAGATTTCAAGTCTCAAAAAGAATTGGGTTTAACCATATGCTAGCATGGTATTCTTAAATCGAATAGGATTTCATAAATCCTAATTCAATTGGAATTATATTAGCCCAATTACATAATCCTAGACCAATTCTCTTTGTGTGACCCCATAGATTCAATTTTATATGATAGTGAGATATATTGTGATCTCCATCAACAATATCATTGAAACTCTTTTAATGGATTGGAACACTTTCAATTCAGCCAATCGAAAATCATTGATCATCTAAATAATTTTTTTGATCTCACTATCTACCAGTAATACCTAACAGTATGTAGTAGTGATCTAGTAGTATTGAATCCTGATAAGATGAAGGTTATAGATAATTTGTCAAACCTTTTATCTATCACATGTATGATTCAATTGACTTGAGTTCATTTGTGAAATTTTATGAAAACTTCTTTCCATCATTCACACTATCATGGCATCTCATGATCCACATAGGACTTTTTCTTATCTACCAACATCGATAGATCCCATCTAGATGTACATCCTATTCCTACAACGAACCTACTGTAGCTAACATATATTGTAAAGTTTCAAATGGCTAAAAAACTAAGTGATTGAAAAAATTATGCCCTACAAGTCAACACATATGGGATGCAATGGGGTGTTTTTTTATATTTTATCTTCCAAACTCATGTACTTGATATTATTAATTAACAAAATAGATATTTTGATTTATTATATACGACATCTTATTATTATTTTAAGATTATAATGAACTCTATAGGTCTAGATAATAGTTTTACGATCGTGATGAGATCACGCTAATGCGACCTAAATCCTTGATAGTTCTGATCTAAAATATTCTTAGTCATTGGTTATTGAGTCAAAGATCAATAATACCAGTAAGGCTGGCACTTCCTATATATGCTCAGTAGTGAGGGTGGTTGATCTCACAGCCACTTGTGTGGCAACACTAATACAAAGATGTGGATGCTCATTAGAGAATGAGTTCACTGAATTGGCCTACAAGAGAATATCTGATAGAATCTTATTTACATATCAGCTGGTAATTCTCTAGTGGAAATTGTGCAAGTGATCCTTTGATCTGAGATCACCATGGTACCTTATGTATATGAATTTATGTTTTGATTCACTTCCTAACTTGATTCTCTGATCCTTATGTGGGGTGTTCTAGATATGGTGAAGAATGCATGGAGGTTATGAGTGATCAATAAAGAATCGATCACTTCTAATAAAAGGAGTGAACATCCTATGTGATCTCATAGGTTGATGATTTTGAAAGTCTTTGGCCAAAGCAGGATGATAATTATAAATTTTTTTAATATATTATCAACTGAATCATCATCTTCTGGTCGAGATATATTTAGATAAGCAATTGAGCTTGATAGGATTCCATGCCTATAGCTCATCTGGGGTGTTGTATGACTGAAGGATTGAATTGCATGGTAACTTATCACTAAAGAATATTTTGATATTTTACCAAATTTCATCTCTTCGGGTGGTCATGACATGTTGCTAGATGTCAATCTTGACTTATGGACTCACAAGAATAAAAAATTAATTAAAATTAATTAGAAGAGTCTTAGTTAATTGGTGCAATTGGATTGATCTAGTCTAATCGGATTAGGGTTAGGTCAAGAGTTTGAGTCCACTGCTGGCTAGATTTGAAACTCAATGGATCATACACTTTGAAATTTGATCTTGATCTAATTTAATTAAGATTTAATATAAATCTGAGGGGTTAATTTGATATACTAGCACATTGTATTAATCCAAGTTTCCAATTAGAATAGTTCAAATAAATTTGAGCTAGTCTTAACCTATTACCTTTGATCTAATTAGATTAGATCTAATTTATTTGATTTATTTCTTATCTTGAAAGTGTTTCAGATGGAAAAGGAGTCCTCCATGCCACCAGATCCATGCCATTTATTATTGCCACCCCATATTTATTGGCACCTATGAGAAAGAAGAGTCCTTCTGCATTAAAGCACCAACCACCTCCTATTTATCCACTCATTCCTTAATTGTCACAAGCTAAATTAATCCAAAAAATTTATGAGGCATAGAAGAGGAGGAGTCCTTCTGTATGAAAGCTCTTCTATTCAATTAATTCATCAAATATTTAATTCTTCACATGGGAAAGTAGAATGCCAAGAGTTGGTGCCCCTTGGGACTCCCTACCGTTCCTTCATTCCATATTTATATGGGACATCCCATATGAATTAAAATCTTGAAAAATTAGTTCATAGGCATATGATAAGAGAGAAAATGTTAGAAAAACTTAGAGCAAAAGATAAGAAATTGAACAAAAAATAGAAATAAAAGAGGTGAGAAAAGGGCAAGTGTGGTGTGCTTGTTTAGGGTTTGATTTTTCATGTGTTGGAGTTTAAATTAAATCCTAAGTTGTGAGATTTCTCGAGAAAACTCTCTTGCCATGGTCTTAGTGGTGGAATCAAAGGCAAACGGGTGTTGGTGTGATTGTTCTTTGAGAAGAAAGTCGGTAGCACACTTGTAAAGAAAAGGCTGCGGTGCTACATCGGTTGGGAAGGATCTTGATCATCTTCCATGTGTATCATTGTTGGAGGACTTATACTTTAGAGTCTCATGGAGATCATCATTTTACCATATTGCTTATTTTAGAAAGTATAAGTTTCTAACTCTTTGCATGCTTGGTTTTGATTTGTTCGATTTCTACAAGGTGATTCTAGGATTTGAGTTCCGGTTGGTTAGTTTTAATTGTTAAAGCTTTTGATATGCATGTTAATTTTTTTTAAATTTATATTCCACTATATGACCAGAATCCAATAGTGGTATTAGAGCCATCCTTGTTAGATTCGATTAAACAAGTATCAAAGTTATAGTATAGATTTGATCTGATTCATATAATGCCAATATGCTGTATCAATTTCTAGCATCAGCCTTAAAATCTAAAATTTTTTTGACCTTGTTTGAAGCATGAATTTAAATTTTAATTATTAAATTTAGAATTTACTATATTCTGAAATTTTATGATTCATGATTGTTTGATGCTTAAATTATTTTGATTAAGGGTGTATTGTATATACATGCCTAATTTTATTAGGGTTTAGTAAGTTGACTGAACTTGTTATATGTTAAGTCAAAATTATTTGTACACCCTTTATAATTCTAGCAATTATTTTGGCATGATAATATGAATGATATTATAACTTAAAAAGCATATTGTATAGCATGAATTGTTATATATATGTTATATATTATATAGATGTTAGGATGTGCTGAGACCAGCCTAAAACCCTCTATAAAATTAAATTAAGTTGTAGTGTTGAGATTCACTTGCAAATCGAATATCGAATTTATTTGATCAATTAGTGTCTAGGTAAGTGTTAAAGGTGATTCTCTAATTAGGTCTTTATGCTAGCCTGACCAACTATGTTGGTGTCTAAGAAACGCTACAGGGGGCCTCCCACCTACTTACCCAACCAATTTGATCTAATTAAGTTTCGAACTTAGATTGATTATTGATGTAGACACTATAAAGGCCTTCCTTTATGCTCAGTCAATAGAGTATGTTAAGATCTTAGTGAGCTTATGGTGCTATCTACAAGGCTTATTATAGAAATTGATATGATATTGACTAAGTGCATACTGATGCTTATAGCATATTTGAATAGTATTGCCTTATTGTGCTATCTACAAGGACAGCATTGTTTGAGTATGACCATATAGGAATGAAGGGTTAACTTAACTAGAACACTATAGTTTGTTGTGCTATCCACAAGACTATGAGTGATCTAAAAGAAAAAAAATATTGAGAATTGTATGAAGTACAATTGATAAAGAGCTACCTATTTTTGAACTTATAAATGTTTGTTGTGCTATCCACAAGGTGTTTGTGAGGAATAGGGATCTCAATCCCACTTAAGAAACTGATAAGAAGTTTCTCGTTTATCATATTATAAGGCTATGATATTCGATAAAATAGTGGGAGTAACAATTAGATAAAAGATCTAGTCTAGTTGTTCCTATTATCATGAGTTATCTGCTTACATAATGTTCTTGTTATTGTAGATTAACTGCATAATGGCATCCTCACTATCATTACGTAGCATACTAGATGCAAATAAATTAACCAGACCAAATTATGTGGAATGGTTGAGAAACTTGAGAATAGTTCTTATACAGGAGAAAGTCTCCTATATACCCCTGCACCCAATACGATCGAAGAAGATGCATCTGAGAAGGAAAGGACCACATATAAAATGTGGCAGGATGACAGTGTAGCTGTCAAATGTATCATGCTTGCCTCCATGAACAATGAGCTTTAGAGGTAGCATGAAGGCATGGATATTCCTTCCATACTCTTTAATTTAAAGGAGTTATATGAAGAACAAAATCGAACTGCTAGATATGAGATATCTAAGTAGTTATTCCATGCTAGGATGAGTGAAGGCACATCTGTGCAAACTCATATCCTTAAGATGATTGATCTGATCACTCGTCTGAGATAATTGAATTTCACCATGGATGTTGAGCTCAATCAAGATTTGATCCTGCAGTCACTCTTCAATTTTTTCTCATAGTTTGTCATTAACTTCCCTATGAACAAATTGAATATTAGCCTACCTGAACTGCTGAATATGCTTAAAATAGTAGAGAACTATTTCAAGGATGAAAAGGCTCCAGTTCTTCTTGTAGTTAAGATCTCCAAGAAGAAAGGTAAGAAGGATTCTAAGAAAAGATGAACCCTAAGGCTGACATCTTGAAGAAAAAGATGAAGAAATTCTCCGCCAAGGGTACTTGCTATCATCATGGTAAGGATGGGTACTGGAAGAGAAATTGTAAGGAATACCTTACAACTTTGAAGCACAAGAAAGCAAACGTTGCTAAAGATTTATATATGATACAAACAAACTTATCATTAAGTACTTCAACTTCAGATTCTTTGGTATTGGATACTGTCTGTGACTTACACTTTTACAAATCATTGCAGGTCTACAGAAAATAAGGAGTCTGAATGAAGGTGACTTCGTGCTATTTGGCACTAGTGGAGAGTCCATCCAGGTCGAAGCCGTAAGA
>KE510328.1:0-10051 GCA_000441515.1 Elaeis oleifera | reverse complement strand
AGGATAAAAAATTTATTATAAAGCTAGTCTTAACTCGTAGTCTTTTGATTCGAGCAAATAAGTTCGAGGGATATTTTATATCTAGTGCCCTAAAGCCATCTAGTTCAGAAATTATTGACTGAAAACTCACTACATAGATTAGATAGAAAGCTTAATGGATTAAGATACTCAATAGCGGTATAACGTTAAAGAAATAAAAAAAAAGTCTAAACATTAGTCTCCCATTGAGTAATCAATCCCCTTCGCCTAAGCAAGCATTGTGGTTCACATCAAAAAGTGGGCAATATGAAGATACCTTTATAATAAATAAAAAATGAAAGTAACAATACACTCATCCGTATGAAAGTTAGATGATTTGGAGATAAAGATAGGGGCAAGTTAGAAAGAGTTCAGAAGAAGTTTAGTATTTTAGCTTAACTTCCATATTGATAAGTACTAATGCCCCAATGACATACCTCACTCATGCTCTAGTGAACATCAATGGCCCTTTTGAAATTACGTGATGAAATTCAAAACTCTAAGTTAAAAGGTACTATACTCTAAATCTTTTTTTACTCGAAGACGGGTAAAGTTCAAGTTGGAGGATATGATCAGTGGATTAAATATGACATAAAAATATTAAATATTAATTATTTAATCTTTATTATTTTATATTTGATATTTGTTATATATTTTTCAAAATTATTAGTCATGGAGATTTTTATCATATTAAGCCCAATTAAGCACAAATCCGAGACTCAATTTCGTCATGTACATAATAAGAAATGTTGGGAATAGAGAACAAGCCAAGAAGAACAAAATCAGCCAAAAAATCATCCAAAAATCACCTAAATATGACTTTCGATGTATGGTGGACCAGCTGCTCGGTCCACGAGTCGTCCATAAAAAATTTCATCTGATCTTTATGTTGGAAAATGTAGACGATTTCATGCATGTATTTCAAAATTTTGAATAAATACAGTGGAAGTAAATAGATTAATCATATTAATCTAATATGCATATGATTAGATCAATAAATTGACCTACTCTAAGATCTATGACATGATATGATGTATATAAAATCTAAAAAATACAGAAGATAAAATCTGCATGCACACATGTGAGCAATAGATTAGATCTACTTCTAATCTGAGTTTAGAACTCGATACCTGAATATGGGTCGACGATCGTCGTTGTTGAGAGACATGATAAATATGATTCTCACTGGTTGTTCGTAGCCGCATATATGTCCGGCCTTTATAGAAAGTCCACTCGAAGCTTCGATCTAATCGATCTCCTCGGGAGTGCTAGCTCGCGCGAAGACCATCTTGTTGGCTGATCTGGATCTTTTCTTCAAATCTCTTGAATCTTTTTAGAGATTGAAGAAGGACATCTGGAGGAGATGAGGATGAGAAAGAAGTATGGAGAAGAAATAATTTTTCTCTTATTTTTCTCTCTTCCCAAACCCATAGGAGCAAACCCTAAAATTCTATGTTTTCCGCTCACCCAAGAGGAGAGGACTCTCTTCTATTTTTTATGCCATGGAACCATGCCTAAACTTCTTTCATATGAAGATCCCTTCCTCTTCTCACTCTTACATGCACAAAAGAAATAAAACACTTTTATGTTTGGCATGAAAGGAGGTTAGGGTGAAGAGTCCAACAATGTTTGGACTCCTTTTGTTTTGTCGCCTCCTCTCACAAAACCAATGCCCAAATAAACATGGGATGCCCCAACCAAAATGTTTTCATATTAAATCAGATCTCCATCTGATTTTCCACATGGAAAACTTTCTCTTTTTGTCGCACAAAATAAAGAGAATAAAGAAAGTAGGTAGCAAGGTTTTATAGATAAGGTCAAACCTTATCCTATATGGTAACTTATTCAAATCATATTTGAACATACCATAAAATATCAGATAATATCCAATTTTGGATGTGACAAATGGAGAGTAGAGGGCCTTTTGCATGGAGAAAACATCATGCAAAAACCTTTTGTGCATGATGAGAAGTGGCATCCAAAAAAATATGGCGTAAGGAAAGAGGAGTCTAATCTTTTATGGACTCTTGGTTCCTTATTTGACTCCAAACCAAATCACATCTGATTAAGCCCAAATACATAGATGAGATTCAATCTAATTAGATTTATAATTTTTTTATCAAATCTTAATCCAATTAAGAATTGATTGAACCAAAGTCTTGACCAAATCAGGGATAATTCTCCCTTAACGATTAGGTCATCTCATAACCTAATCAGGTCAAACCTAATTGAATCTTAATTCAATTAGATTTGATTTAATCTTCTTTACTCAATCAAATTGAGTTAATCAATAATTTAATTATTAATTAATCTTTCATTAATTTTCTAACATTCAGTAAATAAATTCATTACAACTTTTGCGTAATATTAACTATCAATCGAATTGATGAGTAAACCCTTGAATGATTCTTAATCATTGATCAGCCACATGATCAGTCAGAAACTTCTTTTGAATGTGACTCTTAATTCAATTAGATTTGATTTAATCCTCTTTGTTCAATCAAATTGAGTTAATCAGTAATTTAATTTCTAATTAATCCTCCATTAATTCACTAACATTCAGTAATTAATTTATTGTAACTTTTGTATAAGATTAACTATCAATCGAATTGATGATTAAACTCTTGAACGATTTTTAATCATTGATCAGTCATATGATCAGTCAGAAACTTCTTTTGAGTATGATCCCGTAGGTTCGAATCTAAGCTGGCAGTATAGAAATAAATTTTGAACCAATCGATGTAACCATCTAGCAATAGGACCTGACATTCGGATAAATTGAATGATGGTGAAGCAATATTCAAGAACCTACTGGCGTATAGTTATCGTATAATTCATCTCTTTGATCCTAATACTCAAGGACGACCTAGGGTTTGACTGTCAACCCTATAATAGTCATCAACATTATATTTTAATCTTTCAAATCCATCACATGGATTATCCAGACCTACAAATTTACTTATACCCATCCCCTTCGCGAGCAACTCTTGACAGCAGAGTGCTCCGCAGTTAGTCATGTTCAGTGATGATATACTCCTTCATCTCACCTGCATACCATATCAGTGTCTCCACACCATTTGATTATAAGGACAACCAATGTATGTGGCACACAACGACCTATACTTGATATCGCTACCGTCCTAGTAATAGCGTATCATTTGATCGTGAACCAATTTAAGAACTACGACATAAATTCTTCTTTATCGATCAAAGTAATCCTAAGGACTTCATCACAATATAGGAGTTTGTTAAAAGTGTAACTTTGTGATGAAAAAGTTCAAATAATTTTATTATTGATCAATTTATATACATTTATAATTAACATAATCATCAAACGATTGGCTTTAGGACACAATTCTCAATACTTTGTCACAGTCCATGGGGCGGCCTGGCTCTTATGCACTGATCAATGACTGAGATCAGTTAAACATGGGATCGGATGGCTGAGGACATGCTATCCCATATGCTTCGGTGGTGGTCCATATTCTTTGCACGATCGGATGGTTCGAAGCCATCCAGGGGTACGATCTAATGGATGATGTCGTTGCCAGTCGAGAGAATTTAATAGAAGTGATCTGAAGCACCATCCGATGGTCCAAATCATGATAATATGATCCAACGATCCATAATGAATCCGACCATGAAAAGGCTTGATGTGATGATTTTTGATGAGATCTCGTGCGTCCAAACACGATCCGATGGCCAGAGATGCAAGACGTGGGTTGGACATGTTTTGGAGGGATTTTGGGACTCTATTTTCTACTAAGAAAAGAGAAAAAATTGCCTATAAATAAGGAGGTCTGGGAACAAGAGAATAAGTAGAAAAATTAGAAAAATTGAGAGAAAATAGAAGAAAATAAGAAATAGTGTAGGGATCCAAAGAGAAGGAGAGAAGCCCAGTTTGCTCCATGGAGTTTGAAACAAGAAGGAGAGATTATCAACCATCTTCCTGATGAAGCTGTTAGAAACCCGCTCTACAATTTCGTACGTGTAGTTCAAAAACTTTTCTAAACATGAAGTAGTGGAAGTAAATAAATTAAAATGATTTTAATTCATACATGTACTAGATTAGATTTGAAAATCATAGCATAGATCTTGATACAAACATGTAACAACGATCTGAAATCTGAAATAGAAAACAAACTGTTAGAAAACAAACAGAGATCGGATCTCCATACCTCGGATCCTACGGATGTCCCAGGTTCTGATCACAGCCATGCACACGCCTGGTCTCTGCTGGTATCCACATGGAGATACCTAATTGGAGCATCGAGATCACTGATATGCTAGCATCTTGCAGATCTCGCTCCTCATCCTTGGATCTAGATCTCTTCTTCTAGATCTCGAAGAAGATCGCTGTATGAGCTCTTTCGTGCAGATCCGATGGGATCTGAACCAGATCATCATGAAGAGAAGAAGAATCCTTCTTCTTCTCTTCTTCTCTCTCTTTTTCTCTTTAGATCTGATCACCTATCAGATCTGGGTGTTGGGGATGAAGGAAGAAAGAGGAGGAGGCATTGGAAGAAAGTTGTTTGTGATGTAAGAAAGAAACCGCCTCTCTTCTTTTCACGTCAAAATCCTCACGCCACAAAATTTTTTTTCACACAAAACTTTTCCATCCCCTTCCAACCACTTCATCACACCCTTAAAATCTTATCTCTTTTGATCTTAGCCATTTAACTAAAATCAAAGATAAGATGGGCGTTGGATGTAAGGAAGAAAGGAGGAAAGATCTCATGCACACAAATGGTGCACGCCCACTTTCTCCAATTTTTATCACACAAATTAATCTTCCATGGCCCAATTAGAGAGATTTCTATTCTAGTTTGAATTAAATTCAAAATCAAAAAAAATTGGATGAAAAAGAGTTCCAAATAAGGTGGGGCGCCAACTATTGGCGCCCCCTCTCCTTCACACGCGCAAGAAGAAAGAAGCTCGAGAAAACAACACCCCACTTCTCTTTTTGGTATGATCTTTAGAGAGAGAGTCTCAAAAAACTTGGGCTCTTCGAGTCATGGTTCATCTGATTTAAATAGGGCATCAATCAGGTTCAAATCGAGTCTGAAACAAGCCAAATTCGAAAAGACTATCAAGCCTGATCCAATCAAGCTTGAAATCCAAATCTGATTTGGATAATTGAACCCAATTAACATTAAATTAAATTAAATCTAATTAAATTAAATTAAATTTAAATTAATTAAACTTAATTCATAATTTAATCAATCTCAAAAAAATTACAATATTTGCAATTAAGTCCCTGCACTAATAATTAGCAGCTGCCAAAACTATAATGATTACAAATTAGCAGTTTTTAAAATTTAAACTATCAATTTGATTGATAATTTGAATATAATCTAAGCCATTGATTAGGTTATACTCTTTTTGTATGTGACCCCTCAGATTCTATTCTATCTGGTAGTGAGACATACTGTGATCTCTATCATAGTATCATCGAAACTCTTTTCGATGGGCGAAATGATTCCAACTCACCTCAACAAAGATCGTTGATCCGAAAATGATCTTAGTGAGTTCTCACGATCTACTAGTGATATCTAGCAACATATAGTAGCAACCCAGTAGAACAAAAAATGAACCCCTAGGTGCAGTTATCATATGATACAATCTCTCTATCGAGAGTCCCGACTTGATGGAGGTCATGGAGAATTTGTCAAACTCCATCATCAGTCATATGCTAGATTGACTCGACTCGAGTTTATTTTGAATCCCATAAAAAATTTTTCTAGTATTCACACTTACTCTGGCCAGAGATTTCTTGAACTCAGTCTTACGAATCATGTAGGACTTCTCCTTTTGTACCAAAATTGATAGATTCCATCTAGGTATATTCTACTCCAAACAGCGAACCTGAACCTACAATAGCCAACATACACAGCAAGTACCCGAATGACTAGAGACTAAGGGAATGTACAGTCAAACTATGTAGCCTCGCTATGAATAGCCAACATATCGTAGGTCAAAGGATCAGTCACACCACTGCAGCATCGAGAAGATCACTAACGAGTGAGTAGACATCCAAGTGGTTTCTCATATTGGTCACGCTCAGTACAAGTTGTTCTCTAACAACCATCTGCACTTTCACCTCAGTATCTCTATACCACGACTCGAGACTCATCTATCCTAAAGGGAGATGATTCGTGCACTAATCTTGAATGGATTGATCACTATCTTCTGTGACGATCCTTCAATCGAAAGTATTTAGAAATTAACCACTAATGATGTATATCTCAAATTCTCAATACCTTGAGAATATACAAATCATCTTGTTAATTTTTAGGACAAATCATGGACACATATGACATGATTGGTTATTAAGACTACCCAACAAGTACAAACATACTCTAGAGAAAAATGTGTCAGTCAAGATTGGCTTCTAGGGCACACATCTAACAAACTCCCACTTACACCAAAGTCAATCTGCCATATACCTGAGGCCCATCTTCTGAAGACAAGCTTCAGTGTTTAGCTAGCCAAGTGACTTGGGCCTACCACTATTATGTGGAGTTTACTCTCTGTACCTCCATATATTTCTACTTGAGATAATCGCATATATCTCTGCTCTATGTGCATGGACTTCTGGTGAGACCTTAGCTTCTTAGCAAAGGCTATGGATCATTATCTTTGCAGTGTAATATCATAGCATCTAATGGTATGACATCTAGTTCTGCAACTATCATAAGAATCAGAACGCATCTTGCACATTTACAGCATATTCAATTTTCATTGATCGATTGCCTGAAATCCTTCCAACAAATCGAGCCAACATAACTCAAGAATATATACTGATGTAGACATTCTACCATCAGCATCAATGTATCCTCCCACTCTTAGCTCTAACCCTTCTTCAAAGATGAGGAATAATCTCTTAGTGCTTCTCAAGTACTAGGGATATTTTCATTACAATCCAATGCACCCAGCCTGGATTCGACTAATATCTGCTCGTAACTTTCACAGCAAGATATATCAAGTCAAGTAATAGCATGGTATGTACCTATGCCTAGGAGGATAACGGATCCTTCTTGGAGGTTTCAATGCTAAATCTTTTCAGCACCTCTGCTATGTACTTATCTGTGAAAACCAAACATCCTTTTAGGATCTATCTCTATAGATCTTTATTTTCAGAATATTTGACTTAGATTTTGAAAAAAAATTCTATATATAACTACAACATAATCGATGTTAGCATGAGACCCTCCCACTGACCTTCATGTAACTACATGATTCCTCATATCATGTCGTTGTCGATTTTGGGATCATCCTTATATTCCCATTCTCCCTCAAGAAATACTTTCTCTGAATCTTTTGTAAGAATATCAAGTATCTTTCTAAAGGATGGGAGATCCTATTAGATCTACGAGGTGAAGAAAGTACTACATATACTGGCTCATCTTAAATAGATTGTACAGATCTTGTGACTCGTTGTTCTTCAGAAATTTTTTCTCTTTAAGTTCATCCTCCACTGTTTTCAAAAAATAATATGATTTCTCACAATCACATTGTGAACTACTGAAAAGAAAAGTGACATCCCAAACCTTTTGGGATACCCCATAAATAAGTTCTCACAGATCTATCTTCTAACTTGTCCATCACATCATATCTCATATGGTGTGGTGAAACCAACTTTAGAGAAAATCTAATTTAAATTTCAAAAATTAAACTTTGATCCAAAGAAACAATAATTAATATAGTGATATTCATGATGGACTGGACCATATTTCATATAGCCCTATTGCTCCTCGCATATACACCATTGAGCTAGGGTGTATAAGGAGAATTTCATCATGAACTATGCTATTCTCTTTAGATAATCGATGAATTTTCTAGTTGGTATTGCATCTTCAATCTAATCGAAGTACCTTTAAGATTTTTTGATTTATCTTTTCTACTTCATATCCGAATTTCTTGAATCTTTCAAAGTGTTTCAGATTTGTATCTCACATACATACCTATACCATAACAGTTCATCGGTAAAGGCGATGAAGCAGTGATAATCTCCTAGTCTGGCCATCAAATGGGCCATATACATCATATGTGTACTAGGATAAGTATCTCAGTGGTCCTATTCCTTTAACCCATAAAGGATAGCTTGATCATTAATCCTCAAAGAGATGATTTACGGACTAGATATGACTTAACAGTCAATGAGCCCAAAGGCCCATGTTCTTTAAACAGTAAATCATTTCTTCTCATATATGACCTAGCCAAAGAATCATCTGTGTACTTCAGATTTTTTGGTTCTAGATCTCTCAGACCCAATGGCATTCACTATTTGCTCAAATAATTTTTCACAAATGCATCACCATGTAAATAGTAAAAATTAAATTCAAATGGTAATCACCGAGATTAGGTGCTCATGGTCTAGTGCAACTTTTGCATCATTACCGACTCAAAAGAGTCATTTCACCTTATCTCAGTCCTCTTTATTCCTTAGACCTTATATTAAAGTACGTAATATGCACTGGAGTCTAATGAAAAAGAAAAAATCATAAGATTAATTTTGAGCAATTCTCATACCTTCCAAAAGTGTGTCAATATTTTTTTAGGTTCTCCAGGTATGTACCTCTAAATTTTTTAAGATCCCTTAATTACCAGCATATCGACCAATTCAGTTAAGATGCTATAATATTTATTCATATAATAGTTTCACAAACTATCCATATGAATCAGAAATTACAGGATCAAATCCGTTAGTAGTTTTTTATCATGGTCATGTCGAGCCTTTCAAGCTCTTCAATATCCTTAATCATCGATCATGGACAAATTGTCCATCATGCATCTCATGCACCGTGTGACTCTGATCATCTCACAACTATTACAGATGAATCAGCATGTCATTGGCAGTCTACATGTTCTTATGCATACATTGGATTTCATCAACTATAAAGTCCAATTTATAGCACCTAACCTAATTGTCAATGTCCAACCATTTGTCAAGTATAGCTCGTTGACTATGGATTGGACAAGTTGATGACATTGGGTTAACCTGATCAAGAATATGATTTAATTTTAAAATTAAGAACTATTTTAGATTTATGAGCCAGAATATGTAATTGATTTGGTTAAATGGTTAATATCTAGGATTCGAGCTAGAGGGTTGGAAGTTGAAAACTTGATCACAGAAAGTAAAGATTTAATTAGGTGATTGTACTTATAATAGTTTATTCTAGAGACTTTAAAAATAACAAAAAAGCTTCCACTAATTTTTTGAGTCTCTCACACTCTTCGGGTGGAGAAATGGAAATCCTAACGAATAATTGGTTTGAGTGGGTGCTGCGATCCTATTGATGTACGGCACCTCACTTAACAGTTATTGGTGACATGTATACCAATGCATGGATAACTCTTTATCCAAATGCTTCTCCAAGCACATTGCAGCGACTTGGTCTCTAAGTCCTGTGACTTCATCTAATGGTTATTGGTATATTTCTTAATTAAGTCCGACCCATCGTTCACCAGCGAGTGCAAAACCGTCATAGGGTCCCTCACCTAATAGTTATTGGGCCCAACCCCATCTTTACCTCGGGACATTTGATGCCAATAGAGTGGTTATGCCTTTCTGATGCAACCGAACCACTGTAACCAGTCAAGAATGATCAATGCTAGAAGAAGCACCCGCATCTCTACAACGGTAGAAGACCAGTAGACTTAATATTTAGTGAGAAGATTTGGATTCAGGTCTCTTCTAATTTGTCACTTACAGTTGATGTAATGACTAATATAGTTTGGGTCAGCACATTTCATATCTGACCAACCTAATCAGCATGGGTGAACTCGGGTCAACAAGTAACCTAATACAAAATATAATCTCCCAAGATGATCAGGTAAGTAAAAATGAGTGGGGGTCCCCCATTGCTTTCCTTAGACACTAACGAATTGATCAGGTTAGACAACAGATCCAATTAAATAACTACCATCTCATACTTGCTTTAGACACCAAATTGGTTGATCAGAATTAATTAGGTTAACCTATAAATCCGAGCTCGAATCGCTGAGCCAAATTTGATCTTGACTTAAT
>KE510315.1:10440-20932 GCA_000441515.1 Elaeis oleifera | reverse complement strand
CATGGCAACACTCTATCAATTTATTTAGAAATGCAACATCGGAATGACATAATTTGTAGAGTAAATCCACTTAATTAAGACATCTAATTTTATATGCCAAGTGTATAAGGGTGAGGGAATTTTTTAATAGTCCAATCCCTACTCCCCGTTCTTCTACTCCCCGTTCCTCAACTCAATCGAAAAAAAAAAGTTAAAACTCTATACTGCAAATGAATGGTATTATAGGAATTATGTGTTGTCAAAAATATTATTTGAATAAATTATAAAATTCTCTTGAGATTAAATTAAATTACATTTAAGTTCAATAATTTGAAAACTTACGTTTACTCCCTTTAACATTTATTTTAACCCTACAGTTTAGTTTCCGATTAAGCCAAAAATGAACTAAAGTGCCTCGTAATAAATTTTTTTGAAATGACCAAAATACTCTTCACCAAAAGATGAATAAGATAAAAGTCCCCTTCTCCTCTTTAGTCTTCCTACCTCTGCCATTCTCTTGCTCTGGTGCCTTTGGCACTCCTTGCTCCCTCCTCTCCCATCCTACGATGGACCTATGCTGGAGGCTGCCTTCGAAGCCGCCTCGCCCTTGCCAGCGGGCCCTCCCCCACCTCCCCTGCCCCTGTCGGTGGCGCCACTGTCCAGGCATACGATGCACTCCCCTCCCCATCCGCTATACGAACCTACTCTTCTCCGCACTCTTCATGGTCTCCATCTGCTTCCTCGTGTGCCGGTGACGCGAGAAGATCCGCTCCCTCATCTACCTCATCTCCTTCTTTGGCATCGCCTACGTCCAGTCTTTCATCTCCTCCCATGGTGATGACGACGATGACTTCTTGCTCACCACCGCCGCCGCCGCCCCTTGCTCCTTCCTCTCTGCCGATGATGCCTCGAAGAAAATGCCGGTCCTTTCTAATGGCGACGACGAGGAGATCATCTGCGCCATGATCGTCGGTAAGGTGCCATCCTATTTTTGAAATCAAATCTCGAAGACCGCCAAAGGGCCATCGGGATCTGTCGGGAGTCGCTGTTGCGTACCACTGGGAGGGCCATGGACGGGCTTCCTCTCGACGGATTCGACTACGCATCGATCCTGGGGCAGTGCTTTGAGGTGCCGGTTGGGTACGTTCTGTGACCATGATGCCTTCCCATCAATGGTTGTTCGTGATTTGGTGAGTGCACTGCTCAAAGACAAGAATTCAGATATTTTTTTCTTTTCAGAACTAAATCCTTATTTTCTAATGCAGCTCTGATTTATTTAACAGGTTCATGTACTACCGAGAGAGGTTCTCAAAAAATCGACGTTCGAGCTAGCTATTTTCCTACTGAAATGGCTGCCGTTATGGTTGGTGGACCAGATTCTACTGGTGTTAGCATGGCTGGTTCTCAGGAATGTCGAGAAGTATGGCTTGAAGAGGCCTTCCACCGATCCTCTGGAGCTAAAGAACACACAGCCGCATAGGGGAGGACCCCTGTCTTGGATATCGGCACTCTGAGCAAGATAAGGTTTGGTGATATAAAGGTGGTTCCGGGGTCAAGACGTTTATGCCAAGTAAAGTTGAGCTTGTTGATGGCCAGGTCCTCAACGTCGACTTCAGTTATCTTCGCTACTAGATACCAAAGCAATGTTCCTCGATGGCTTCAAGTAATAGACTTCTTACCATCTTCTTCTTCTTCTTCTTCTTAGTCTTTGGTTCTATAATAGAGGTTAGCTTTTCTTTGCCTTTTTTCATCATTTTTTTTCTTTGTTGAATCTAGGATTGAAGGTTTCTTTCATTAAAACTAAGCATCTTCTTCCCCATGCTCTACACTGTTTGTTTAAATTTGATAGTTAAAAGAAGTTGCATGCCTCATAATTCTCAATTTTATATTATGTTTTCAAAGAAGAGGTCAGAGTTGATGGAAAACTGGAGTAATGGGGCTCCTGACAAGGGTCACCATAAGTTAAGATAGAAAATATGAGAGATGACCAGACATTGTTCCTTTCATGGGCTGCCTAGTGGTGAGCACCAATTAGGGATGCGTGCAAAGCCATTGCGGAATTTGGAGGGAGGTCGAGCTTGGTGTTGAAGGATGCGATGACGAGGGTGCCGATCGTGAGATTTGCGACTGCCAGAAGGACCGCTGGCGCACGGGAGGAATTTTACTTCTTTTGACTAAATTATAATGAAGAGTAATTTGATCATTTCAGATTTTTGAAATGGTTTAACTAATGATATTATATTTTAGAGACCTAAATATAGATTTCAAAAAATATTGAGTATAATTGTAATAAATGCAAACTTCAAAAAGATTTTTATAATTTATCTAAATATTTTTATATTAACTAAGAGCAAACTCACATAGATTCAATTTTGTTGATGATGAGAGCAAAATAAGGAGCCGGTAGAATTAATGATGTTAAAAAATGAAAATATGTTTATAAGTATTAATCAAACATTTATTAAATCATAAACATTAATAGTCAAGAAGACTATTAATTCAAGGATCTTGCTAATTGAATATGAATTGCTCAAATAGAGTTATTGAAGTATTGTAATATAATAGATGGAACCAAAGTATATATCCTTCTAATTGTCAAGTATTTACAAGTTAAGGCCATATGATCACCTTATAGTAGTTTTAGGACATAGTATAGTCTTTACCAAAGAAGTAAATGTAATACTTGATTAGCTTGGAGGTGTAGTTGAATGGACAAAATATGGGTATGGTAGATTAAGTTTTTTATGAAGCTTTAGAACTTGCTTATAGGTTTTATGGGTTTCTAAACTTAATCTATACTTCAACTCTCATCTATTATTGGCTCCATCACCCTCTCTCTAGAAGTTTAACTTGATGGCACCTGCAAATTTTAAACTAGTATGAAGGGAGAGGATTCCCCATTGAATATATCCAAGTAAAATACTTAATACATTTTATGCTTTGTTGTTATCAAACTTTGTGTTGTTTGGGAGGTCATTCATATTGCCATAACTTATCTTTAGAATGAGCCCTTTTATGTAGTCAGGCACTCTTATATTGTCAATAATTCACTTCAAAATTTTAACTAAAGGGAGTCTATTGGACAAAACCCTTCTCTTCATAATACTTTTTGCTCTTTCATTACCTATCTTTATTTGTCTCATTCCTATAAGGAACTAACTAACCAAATAATTTACCCTCCAAAGGACTTACATTATTATATCAAGAAGTTTTTGGCTCTAATTTCTCACAACTACAACTACAACTACATTTCATGTATCATGACCTACTTGCTTTATTCTAAAGAAATGTCAAATATTAATATAACTTCATAAAATTGATCTTAATAAAAAAGATCTTAAATATCATTTGGCATGATTTTTATTTTCTATTTTAGGAATAAAAATATAAAAACTATGTCTATATTTCAATTATTAAAATATAAATGTATTTTGTATCCTTGTAGAAATGTCTAATATATATATTTTTTGATCCATAGGTTAGCTTGTTTGATCGGTGAATGATTTCTAACTTTGATTAACCAAGCAAGGTTCTTTGATTATATAATTGATGGTGAACTATTTCTTCTATTATAAGTATTAAAGAACCTCATATTATCGAAAGTGAGATTAGAAAGGTATACAGAATTTAAATTTAAAGAGATGAATAATTTAATACACCTTCAATTTTTAAAATAACGAGCCTGAAAATCCAATATAGTATAAAATTTAAATTCTAATCTTATGATCTTATTCTCTTTCTCCCTCTCTGATGGACTATTTTATGATTTTTATTTTATGAATTATTTTATTTACCATTTAATTGATAATAAGTTCAATTATAATATTGATAGGTGACTATTTTTACTATTACGTGAGTTAATAACTATTTTAAATATAATAATATTTGATAAATTTAGAATAGACTTATTTTTTTCATAAGTCACGAGTATTAGTTATATTTTGATAACTATGTAAAATTTGGTATTATAGTAGCAAAATATAAAATTTATTATACTAATATTAATAGAATACAAAATTATATTGATTGGATATGGTAAACCTATAGCTAGGTTATCCTCACTAGATTTTAGCCCTGGTCAAAATCTGGTAAGGACGGGATTCAAACCAAGCTCACCGGTACCAACATCCAATGATTTTGCCAACTAAGCCAGTTAGCATCCTCATTCAATAAATACTTTTCAAGCGCCATAGAACTATTCCTTCCTCCAAGAAAAAATATAAGCAGTCTCTAGCCCCGGTTATCCTTAGCAAGGGCCCAAGGACAATGATGCTAGACACCTGATAGATGTGAAGGGGCACAATCAAGATTACCATCAAGCTCATGAATCTGGTATCTTATTGATGAATTAGTTTACTTTAGATATTATCTGTGTCATTAGAACATGTGGTCCAAAATTCCAAGCATTCTTTGCATTAATCAGCTCAACCAATTCCAATATTCCCAGCATTAAAATGGAATCAGAAGGCACCATCAAAAATTTCTCTATCACCAGGCAACAAAGCATGTAGTGGCCCAAAACACGCTACCAAATGATGTACATTCATTTTCAAACCACCATTGTTAATAATAAAGAACAACAAACAGAAGCTGTAATGAAGCAACCTTTCCATTGCACTAAGTCTCACCCTCTAAACCATCATTATTAATCAATTCTCAGATTGCCAAGATTATTCCAAAAGGACAAGATTCCATAGCAAACTTGAGCCCTTAAAGAAAGAGGAGACACCTAGATACAAAGGATCATCCAGTTCTTTGCAGTTGATCTCCAACCGTAGCATCATTAAAACATAGACAACCAATAAACCCACATTTAGAGCCACCATTGTGACTTTCAGGAAAAAAAAAATTCAGGTCAATGAAAAGACACCCTACATTTCACTTAGGAGAGACTTGTCTTGAACCATTTAACAGAGCTGGATGTGGAATTTAGGTTCAGTGACATAAACCATTCAGTTGCAAGAATAGAAAAACAGGATTTCAAACTCACAATGTTCCGAATGCCAAGAGCCGTTAATTGGGTCAAAAGCCAAAAGGATGCAGTATATGGAATGCCATAATGCACAGCAATTTGTAGGTCCAGGTCAGCTGAGGCCACATATCTATCTTGTGTTTTATGCTGTGTCAGAAAAATAAAGAAAAAAAAGTCAACAAAACAAGCAAATAACATGTGGATAAGCTGATCCAAACCTAAATAATATCAGCATGTTCCCATGTAAAACAAAGCATTAAAGGCATGAAACTGAACTATAGAGTAAATTTTAAAAGAACAATATACCATCACCTCCATAGTCTGAAGCAACATCAAATGTGTGGAAGAAAACACAAAATGATTATACATATCCATCACATTTTCAAACTGACTTATATTATTTCCACTCAAAAAAACATTTTACACATGCATATTTCAAGGAATAGGATCCCAAAGATACTTTGGCATGATGATGAATATCAATTCTTGTCAGAGTTAACATATAACTCAACAGGTATGACAAGTGGGGCATGCTCGAGTGTGCATGATATCCTAGTACAATTCAAAGAAGTAGGCACCACTGGAGCCGAGAAAACATAGAGATGGCCAGTTAACACCAGCCTGCCAAGGAAACCATTTAAACAAGCTTCTGGAAATGGAATGGTTACAGCAACTTTGGTCACATTAAGGCAGCATGAAAAGTTTCTCAATGCAACACATGGACACTGAAAGGGTGGCAATGCACCTTGGCAACAAGAAAATCTCGATAGCCATGAAAAGGAAGAAGTTTTTCTTTGAGTGAAAGTGAACAGCGAGTAGAATCAAATCTGGCAATTGTACACTGGAAGAAACAATGACGTGCACATAGAAAGAAGAAAAAAGAAATTATTTTAACAGAACTGGTTGATAATGAAGAGTGCATTTTGTACTGACAAGGTCTATTGCATGTTTTGTATTATAAATCAAATTGGCCGAGTGATCAATATATTGCTTCATATTTTCATCTCAACATTCAAAAACTCGATTTTGGCTTCAGATTTGTCCAGGCCGAATGAATTTTAGTTCATCAGTTTCCACAATTTCAGCTCCAATATCAGTAGTTTGACAATAAAAAAATAGAAAATCACAAGGAAATCAGAAGATAAGTACATACAAGAAAACATAAACAAGCAAGACCACAAGAACAGTGATCGGGCATCATTTGGGATAATATTATGTTATTTGGGATCTTTTTGGTGTATAGCATCGGTCGTTTGGGCATTGACTAGTTATGGATCATAGGAGGTACAAGAAAACAGGAAGTACAAGAAATAACAGTTTCACATCATTCTAGGATATAATATCAATGTCTGCCAAACTGATCCAAACTATCAAGTTCATGATGTATTGAGCCGAACCGATGTGGAACCAGATTGATTTGGAGGTTCAGTTTGGAACTGGTGCGGACCGGCCCAAATCACTCTGAGCCAAGTATAACTGCCCAGTTTCAAGCAGTTCCACTCGATTGGCTGGTCGAACCAACTAGAGTTTATAAAAACCCTTCTAGTGCCCTATTTAATCTGCAATCGCTGACTTCTCGCTCACCCGCTTGCTCTAGAAGCGTGGGGAACCTTGCAATGGCCTCTGCATTCTAGACTCTCTCTCTCTCTCTACCATGGGAGGCCTTTCCTGTGCTCATGGTGGCCATGGCTCCTCCACCAAAGCCAACACCACTGCCACCATTATCTCCAGGACTAATATCCTCTGATAAAAGAAAACTCTCTCTATCTCTCTCTCTCTCTCTCAATCTAGGGCAAAACCCTAGATTGGGTGAATCTGCACCGTATTGGCACCAGTGTTGTGTCGGTATGGTACTGTAACTGTGTAACATATTGTATCTTGCCAACCAGGTACTTGACCAGTATGGATCATGATTCCAATTTGATGACAATTAAGCATATGAGAACTAATGTCCATAAAATATGAGGATAGTCAATATGAATAGAAAATTAAATTCCAATAAGCAACAAAGGAAGAAAGAGATCAATTTTTGCTTAGAAAAATTGCAATGCCTTCACTTAAATGTCAAAAAATTTCATGATAGATCTGCAATATGAAGTATATTTATAGGATAGGGATCGAGAGACTTACCTGAGACTTCATTTGTGTTAAAACTTCACACCATGTAGAAGAGATCTGGCTCAAATCTTGCAAACCAACTCTTTGGCAACCCAATGTACTTCACAAAGCCCTTTTCTCTTTCCCTGACAGATTTCTCAAGAAATCAGAAAATCTCTAAAGCCTTGAAAATATTAATATTCATTTTAAATTCTTTTAACCAAAGAGCTAACGATTGCTAACTCCTCAAATTTGCAAAATTTAGGATTGATCCTAACAAATGGTTCTAAGTCTTCTGAAAGTTCATATAGATGAACAAAAATGATCGAAGTATAGTGCAAACAGGTCAGTTTTGGCCATCAAAATAAAACAAGATTTGGATTAGCTTCCACGGGATGTAATACATCTCAATTACATTTTGAGTTTACAATGAAACTTAAGGCTATGGTATATTGTGCAGGAAGGAAAGGAAAGTCACATTATTATCGTAGGAAAACTTTGATGAGTTCCACAAGGATTAATAGATACATGAATTCAAACTCCAAATGGTGGTTCAACGATTCTAACACAGGCATCATCTCCAGATTTGCATGAAAGTATTTCCAGATAAGGCAGCTCCAGAATTCTGAAAGGTTGGTTAGGAAAAAGTAGGAACAGCAACACATTATGCAGAGAAAGTATAAACTGCCAGTAATTACCTTTACAAACAGATACAAAAGAATCAATCATACAAAACTGTGTATGCACAAGCACAATGTTCGATGTCATTATTTATAGTATTTGTACATATGACACCTCATACATGTCTGAATTCAAACTGGCTACAATTCATGGTTCGGTACTAACTTGAGGTATTATAGAGCTTTAAATATCGACCAAGCATCAGCTAGCTCACTACAAGTTTACAATGTACAGGGATATGTTGGGAAATCAACACTCCTGGACTGAAAATAACTTCACCATTTTAAGTAAGATTTGCTTTCTTAGTAATAGTATAGAAGTGACACTTTGTAATCACAGATATTTCAAATAATGAAGAACAATAAATAAAATAGGTTCCTTACTAAGTTATAGTGGATGAAAATTGAGATGGCTCAAAAACTTTTCCTCAAATACCTGAGCAAAAATTACTTATAATGCCTGGATGATTGAATAAGTCAATTGTAGGTTGATGACAAGTCACCTAAGTAGAAGGACATCAATTTCAGAACAAATGGACCTCGTTGTTTCTATTCCTTGCTCTTAAGGCTCAGCCATGTCCTTTTTATCTAAATTGTCTTGAAATTTATAACCAATCATAGGCCTAAACATCAGAACCAGCTTTGCAAGAAAATCTTAAAAGTTAACATTAGAACAATCGGAAAACTTGTTCTTTTATCTCAGAACTAAATGTGGGTGCAGAATCAAAACCACGTTTTTTTTGGTGAGAAAAAATCAAAATAAATAATTCAAGAAACCAACGAATATATCAATCCAAAAAATTCAAACAGAAGAATTCAAGAAAGGAAGAAAGCTGGGCAGAGGCATTCAACAAGAAGTCGATCTGATCGAGAGATCACATGCGATTGCATGAGTTGTTCGTACCTTGGGCACGGCCTTCTAGAAGAGGTGCTTGGTGAACATCGGCTCCATCTTGGGATCTGGGTTCTCACTACGAGATGGGGCAACCGGCCAGTGGGAGGCAAGAAAATTGCAAATTCAAAACAAAGATTTTTGTCCTTCTATGTTTAATCTTTAAGCAGTTTCTGATGTTTTAATTCAATAAGATCCCCTCCTTTAGAGTAATGTCTAGGTTATGTTGCATGTGGCAAACCTGTCCGCAGTGGTTCCCTTCAATGTTGTTACTGGTACTGCTCCTGACTTTCTCATGAGCTATATTTGTATCTCTAGTTATATGAGTTCTATTTCACCTTAGCATCTTAGAGCATCTGATACTCAAATTATGTTCATGGATCTTTCTTTTCTTTCTTTTTTTTCCCCTTCTTTAAGAACTAGGATAGGAGGAAATCAGGTGGGGGAGGGGGGGACATGGATCATGGATGAATTTGGTTTGCAACATTCTTATTTACATAGTAAAGCTGACAATTTTGTAAATCTTTTTAAAGCCTTTATGATTGCTGTACAACTTACAAATTGCATCTTAAGGGTTTTTCTTTTTCTTTTTTTTTGAAATTTTATAAGGAAAAGCGGTAAAGATGATTACCATGCATTTTTCTTGCTTGACTTTAATTGGCTGTCCAGCCTCCTTCTCCTCGTATAGCCTACATAGTCCTTAGTAATTTATGTCATGGTGAACACCATGAACTTTGGCTAATGTTTCCTTACAGTTAACATAGCCATCAATGCAGGGTCTTGAGAGAAAACCATCATTCTGACACCTTCAGACTCCCTTGTTTCATATGTTTCAACAAATTTAGTTGAAAGCTTATTATTCCTTTCTTGGACATTAGTTGCATTTAGGTTTCAACAAATCCTAAAGAATACCTCTTTTCATGAGCTAAGCCCCTTAGAAGTTTCAACCATCCTATCTACATTCATATGAAGAGTCCCAAATTTGCAGAAATAAAAGATGTAGCAAAACCATCAAAGGACAACCATGATGCATACGAGTACCATCCAGCTTTGACAGATTTTCATCACAGGATGAGAGGAACGAGTTTTCGTATCCTTTTTGAGATGGTTAACTTTGACTGGATCTATTACCACTTACTGTTTCTATCCTGTTTCTGCTCTTATGCAGTGCAGATGCTTCAACATATATGTGAAGGAGTTGCTCAAGTTTCAAAATAGCTTTTCTACTCCAAAGTGTAAGTGCTGCCCTTCATTTTTAATAATTTTGGTTGACTTCTTTAGTGCAAGAAATTGTTTCAATTGTAGACTAAATTATTATGTTACTGTTTTAGGTTTGCTTGGAGGGTTTCTGACTGTACTGCAAGGATTTTTCACTTAGTTTGTCTTACAATATTTGTAGAACTTGTTACCATTAACTCATTGTAAATGTTTTCCCTCGACATGCTTAATTTTGCATAACTTTGTGATGGCCGTTGAGACTTGACAATAACTGTGCTATTATAATCCATGTTGGCATGTTAAATTTTGTTATGAACTTTAATTTACTATCCCTCTAACTAATGCATGACTCAAATTCCCTTTTGGCAAATTCCTCATTTCTTGTTGTTACCTTGAGCAATTGTTTCTTGAATCAGAAAAATTAATAAATAGCAAAATTTGATTCTATTGTTTTCTTAATTGCAGTAAAGCCATGTTGCTATTGGCAATTCTACCTGTTAAATGAACAAGAAATGCTAGGAAGTTTTGACTTTAGATATCAGTATCTTAGATCTTGATATCACTGTTTGTGACCTGCAGCACAGATTGAGAAAGTTAATTTGTGCCCCACACCAATTACATACATACCATATATATATATATATATATATATAT
>KE510314.1:8555-19009 GCA_000441515.1 Elaeis oleifera | reverse complement strand
ACTTATTCCAAAGCTCTTACTTAATCAAATTGAGTCAATTAGTAATCTAATTACTAATTAATTCTCTATCAATAGTAGAGTTCCAGTCCCAGTGGAACTCTCCCACAGAGTCCTAGTCCAAGTAGGATTCTTCACTAGAGTCACAATCCAATTGGACTCTTCGGCCATCAGATCTAACCAAATTTTCTAATGCATATGACCCCATAGGTTTGAACCTAAGCTGGTAGTATAGGAATAATTTTCTATATCAATCGATGTAACCATCTAGCAATGATGACCCAACAACCAGATGGGTCAAAGTATTGCAAAGTAACCTTCTAGAATCTACTGGCATATGGTTACCATATAATTCATCCCTTTGATCTAAATGCTCAAAGTAACTTAGGGTTAACTACCAACCCTAATTAAGTTGACCACATTGTATTTCAACCTTTCAAATCCATCTCATGAATTATCCTGGCCAAGGTTTTGCTAAATTAAATACACTGATGTATATCTCCTATCAATTCAAAGGGATCAATTCTATTTTGACTCATACACTGACTTGACAAGTACTTGACTGCACCTAGATCCTTCCATCACTAAGTTAGAAGCTCAGATAGTCTAGTACTAAAGTACAGTGAGTTACTTACAAGTCACCATAGTGGTCTCAGATCGGAGGAATACTTATACCCATACCATTCACAAGCTACTTTTGACAGTAGAGTGCTCGGCATATGGTCATGTTCGATGTGAATGTACTCCTACATTCCATCTGCATGTCATAACAGTGTCTCCACTGTTAGATATATGTCCTAGAAGTCAATATGGCTAACACATTGTAATTAATCTAGAACATAATTTTGTACTTGATATATTGATATGATCAATAAAAGATAAATTTTTTTTTTATTAAGTGTAATGTATCCTTGAATTATCTATGGAATTAGTTTGATATATATTCTCAAGGTATTGAGAATTAGAGATATGTATTTATTCCTAAAAGCTCCTGATCTTAGGATTATCATGAGGACGGTGATATATCTAGATAGACTGACGTACAAATCACTTTCTTCGAAATAGATGGATCTTTAATCTATTGTGTAAGGACACAGAGTGATGAATGTGGATGGTAGTTAGAGAACAACTAGCACTGAGCGTGACCATACGAGAAATCACTTAGATTTCTATTCAATCATCAGTGATTATCTCGATGTTGTAGTTGTGTGACTGATCTTTTAACTTGAGATGGTACTACTGCTCGCAGTGAGGTTGCTGGAGTTTGATTGACATATGCATATGGGTCTCAATGAGCCCTTGTAGTGGATATTGACGATAGTTGATCCACTGTAGGAGTAGGGTGTGCATCAAGAGAAGATCTATCAACCTTGATAGAGAGTAGTCCTATGGGATTTGAGAAGCTAAGTCCATGAATCTATGGCCATAGTAAAGTGATTGATGGAAGAGAGTTTTCTTATACATCATATCTAGACTTGAGCTAATCGAATCTATCATATGACTGATGTTAAAGTTTGACGATTTATCTATGACCTGCCATCTAGTCATGACTCATGATAGAGGGACTAAATCATACGTTAACTATACTTAGAGGTTCATTTCAATTCTACTGAGTTGTCACTATATACTGTTAGGTGTCACTGGTGGATTGTGAGAGCTTACTAAGATTGTTTTGGATCAATAATCTTTGATTGAGTTAGAGTGGAATTATTTCAACCCATTGAAAAGAGTTTCAATGATACAATGATAGAGATCATTGTATATCTTACTACCAGATAGAATTGAACCTATGAGGTCACACAACAAAAGGATCATATCTGAAATTAGTAATTGAGCTTATGAAGTATCAATTGGGTTTAGAGAAATCCATTGGGTTCATGATAACCTTGCTAGCACATTGTTGGACCCAATTCCTCTTTCAGTCGGGACTACTTATTTGATAAGTTAATTTAACTTAATTATCTACTAATTACCTACATGAATAAGATTTATAAGACTCCAATTATTGGGTATCTAAGGTTATGGATCACATAAATTAAGGATGCAAGTCCCTTATGAATCTCCTTGATAGTTATTATAAGGTGCCACTTTGAATTGTTCAATTTAGGTGTGTCCATTAATTAGAGGGCCTTTAATTTTTATATTGGTTGTCTCTTGGGTGCAAAAGAGGATGTCTAATTATGGATGCAAAAACTCCAATAGTTTGCGCCTAATGGACTTCCTAATGTAAGTTGGATAACTTAAGTTAATAAAATCTTAATGCAAGTAGGACTTGTATTATATGATTAATAGGATTCAATCTTTATGCTTATAAAGGAGATCTCCCCTAAGGTCCTAAGGCCATCCAAGCTGCCCCCTCTCCATGCCCAAAGAGCTCCCCACACCCTCTTCCTTCTCCCTTTCTCTTCTTCTCCCTTGGGCGTCCTATATACACCCAATACTTGGGACGCACATCCCAAGTGTTGCACACGCCTAAGGTGTTGGGCGGCCCTTTATCTACTGGTTGTTGGTCTCTTATAGCACCACAAGGCAAGGAGAAAGGCTAAAGAAGAAGAGAAGATAAGGATCAAGGAGAAAGATCAAACGTTGATCACGATCCAGGCTTCATTCAGATTCAGCAAGTTGAATTTTGGAGAATCAAAATTCAGATCTTAGAGGACTGTTTTAGACTGATCTCGAGTGGATACTCATAGAGGTCAGATATTTGTACGACTAACAGAGAGTCTTATCTCTTTCAGATCCAGATTTGAAGAAAAGATCGTAAAACAGGTATGTGATTTGATCACAATCTAAATTTCAGCAAATATCAATTTCAGCATATGAAATAGATCCATATGATTTTATATTTTATACATGTAAAATTTAATTAAAATTATTTTAATCTTATTCTTCACTGTGGTGTTTAGAAAATTAAATTTTGAAACACATATGCATGCTTCAAACCTCAAATTCCAACAGTGGTATCATAGCCATGGATTTTTATATGCTGAATTCTGATATATATATTTTTGAAAAAAATTTAAAATTAATTTTTTTCTTGATATATGAGATGTATAGATGGATCTTTAAATCTAAAATTTAATTTTAAATTAGTTTTAGAATATATAGTTGATATGTTGTTGCATGCATAAATCTGAATTTTGATCTAGAAAGAGTTCTAATTAATGTTCATGTGAAATATAGATGCATGCATGAAATCTAAAATTTTTTATGATCTGAATTTTGATTCATATATATATTATATGATTGCATATTTAGATTATAAATTTATTTTTAATCTCATTCATGACTACTATATAAGATATATGATATCATGCTTAGATCTAAAATTTTGTTTAGATCTAATTATACATGCATATATATGACATATGTTTGTATGTTAAAACTTAAAAATTATTTTTATATTTTAAAACTTAATTTCATGTAAAGAATTTAGATCTAAAATATGATTTTAGAATCTGAAATTTATGTTTGTGCATGAGAGTTTTGGTCATGGAAAAATCAAAAATTTGATCATGTAATAGGATTACATTTAAGGTTTTTGATTTGAGCCATAAAGGTCTAATTCGATTAAGTAATTGGTCAAACTGAGTCAAGTATTGAATTAAGTTAGATCAATTAAGTTAATAATCATATAATTATCGTTGATCAAATCGATGGAGTCTCATGTGTAGAGTCGATTAACCTAAGGACCTAATTTGGCTCATTGGTTTGAGCCCGATTCACTTGAGCTAACTAATTCTGATCAATCGACCTATTAGTGTCCAAGATAAGTTAATGAGATATGGTTATTTAATTATTCCGTTAGCCAACCTAGCCAATTCATTGGTGTCTAAGGAAGGCAACGGGGGGACTCCCACCGTTCTCCACTTACCTGGTCAATTTGGAAGATTGGGTCTTGAATTAGGTTGCTTAGATTTTGGTTTAGCCCATGCCAGTTAGATCAATCATATGATGATTGATTAAATGAGACCTAAACCCAAATCTTTTCATAAATATTAAGTCCATAGGTCTTCCATCATTGTAGATGTGCGGGCATATTACCAGCGTTGATTGTTCTCGACTGGTCACAGTGGTTCAGTTACATTGGGAACACACAACCACTCTATTAGCAAAGAGTTACTCTAGGATAAGGATGGGGTTGGGCCCAATAACTGTTAGGTGAGGGACCCAATGATGGCCTTGCACCTATTTGTGAATGGTGGATCGGACTTTACTAAGAAGTGTGGGCAATAATTGTTAGGTGAGCTCACATGACTTAGAGACCAAATAGCTACAGCATACTTAGTGAAGTATCTAAATAAAGAGTTGCCTACGCATCGGTGTGCATGTTATCAATAACTGTTAGGTGAGGTGCTTGTCATCGATGGGACTGCAGTACCTACTAGTTTTCATTTTCTTTTCGGAGAGTGGAGGGATCCAAAAAATTAGTGGGAGTCATTATTTGCATCTTAAAATCCCTAAAAATAATTAAAAATTAAGTATAAAAGTCTAACTTGAATCTTTACTCTTACAGTTAAACCATCATGTCAGCCTCAAATCCTCTAGTTCGCATCCTTGAAACTAATCATTTGATTGGTAATAATTTCAAAGACTGGCTTAGAAACCTCAGAATTATCCTGACTTCAAAAAATTAAGCATGTTGTTGATCAGGATCCCGTTGTGTTGTCAAATCATCCTACTACTGAGCAGAGAGCTGCTTTGAGAAGTGGATAGATGAAGACAGTCGGGTCAAGTGTTATGTGCTGACATCCATGTCAAACAAGTTGTAAAGCCAGCACGAGCATATGCCCACTGCCCGAGCTATGATTACTCACCTACAAAAGTTGTATGGTGAGCAGAGCCGTACTGCGCACTTCGAAGTGTCCAAGAGACTTTAACCTGAATATGCATGAAGGGCAGTCTGTCCATGAGCACTATATGACAATGATCAAGGATATTGAGGAGCTTGGGAAGCTCAAGCTGGATATGCAAAAGGAATTACAAATAGATCTGATTCTTCAATCCCTTATCAGTTCATATAGTCAATTCATTATGAATTTTCATATGAACAAACTTGACTACACTATTCTCGAACTTATCAACATGTTGGTCACAATGGAGGGTACCTTGAAGAGTTCAAGGAGCTCTGTTCTTGCTGTGGAACGGACTTCTTCTTCCAAGAGAAAGTCTGTTGGAAGAAAAAGGCTAAATCTGTAAAGAAGCAGAAGTAAAGAGCAAGCTGAAGAAAGAGGGTCCAAAGGTGGCTGAGGCAAAGGAAAGTATTTCCACTGTCATGCTAAAGGCCACTAGAGAAGGAACTATCCAAAATACCTAGAGAGCCTATAGACCAAAAATGGTGATAAACCTCCCGAAGGTATGCTCATAATTGAATCTAACCTTATGGTTTCTTCTACTTCTAGTTGGATATTAGACTCTGACTCGAGTACTCATATATGTACCTCAATGTAGGATCTGATAGAAAGTAGGAGGTTGAGGGAAGGTGATATGATCCTTCAGATCGATAATGGAGCAAAAGTTACTGCAAAGGCCATTGGTACTTACCCTCTTCGATTATCATCTAGAGTTAGATTAGATTTAAAAGACTATTATTATGTTCCTATAGCTAGTCAGAATTTAATTTTCGTGTCTGTGCTAGCACAGAAAGGTTTTGAAATTAGTTTCAATAAAATTTTATTCTATTATTATAAATAAATTGGTTGTACGAGATTTTTTAGTTGATAATTTTTATCACTTGCATGTTGATATGAATGTGAACTTAAACAAGCAAATAGTGAGTACCGTAGGTCAAAAAAGATCCAGAGATGAAATTAACCAGAAGTACTTGTGGCACCATAGACTAGGCCATATTAGAGAGGACAGGATAAACAAATTGGAGATGAATGGGATCCTTGGCTCTCTTAACACAAAGCCGTATTGAGCTTGCGAATCATGCCTTCGAGGAAAGATGGTCAAGTTGCCCTTGTAGGAATGGGGAAAGGGCCACAGAGCTACTTGCCCTGGTACACACCGACGTGCGTGGGCCATTTGATGTGTAGGCCAGGGGTGGTTACACCTACTTCATTACCTTTACCAATGATTTGTCTAGGTACGAATATGTGTATCTAATGAAACACAAGTCTGAGGCCTTTAAAAAGTTCAAAAAATTTAGGTATGAAGTAAAGAAGTAGACAGGTAAGCCTGTTAAGGTTCTTCGATCTGATCGAGGAGGTGAATATCTTATTCAAAATTTTAGGATATCTTAAGGACAACGGCATAGTCTCTCAGTGGATCCCTTTTGGAACACCTCAGCTTAATGGGATATCTGAAAGGAGGAATAAGATCCTATTGGATATGGTCAGGTCCATGATGAGCTTCATTAATCTATCCTTATTCTTTGGTGACATGCCTTGTTAACTGCCATTCACTTATTGAATAAGATTTCTTCAAAGTCCGTTCCTACCACACCGTATGAGATATGGTTTGGTAAGAAGCCGAGTCTGGGTTATCTTAAGACTTGGAGATGTTCGGCCTATGTCAAGAGATAGATGATAAAAAATTGGAGGATAGATCTATTATAGCTCGCTTTATAGGATACCCAAAGAATCCATAGGATACTATTTTACTTTCCACAAGATCACAATATGATTGTGAGTCAAAATGTCGTATTCCTAGAAATATTTATCCAGGATGGTGGCAGTTAGAGGTTAGTGAAGCTCGAAGAGAAGGTCTCTGAAGAGCCCAAAGTTATAGATCCTCAGAAACCTGTAATTCATGAGCCAGTAGTTGATGTTCCTCTACCACCTCATAGATCTAGCAGGATCTCCTAACCTCCTGAAAGGTATATGGGTATGCTTACGAAGGAAGTGAAAAAATTTTCTTATGAGAGATAGGGGTCATACTGATGACCCTAATACCTTTGACGAGGTGATGTCTGATATTGATTCTGAGAAGTGGTTAGATGCAATGAAGTCAGAAATTGACTCAATGCACTTGAACCATGTCTGGACTTTAGTGCATCCGCCTGAGGATATTGTACCTATTAGGTGTAAATGGATCTACAAAGGAAGATAAGTGTTGATAGTAAGGTAGAGACCTATAAAGCTAGGCTTGTGGCTAAAGATTATAGTCAGCGTAAAGGTATTGACTATCAGAAAATCTTCTCATCCGTAGCCATGCTGAAATCTATCCGCACTCTGCTTGCTTTGCAGCTTATTACGATTATGAAATCTGATAGATGGATGTGAAAACTGCCTTTCTGAATGGATATCTTGAAGAAGATATCTATATGGAGCAGCCTATGGGTTTCATGTCTGGTGATAGTGATCACAGAGTCTGTAAGCTGTAAAGATCTATATACGGATTGAAGCAAGCCTCTCAGAGTTGAAATCATCATTTTGATGAGGTAATCAAATTATTTGATTTCATCAAAAATGAAGAGGAACCTTGTGTATACAAGAGGATCAGTGGGAGCGCTATCACCTTCCTCGTATTATACGTAGATGATATTCTCCTTATTGGGAATGACATTCCCATGCTGACCATGATCAAAAGATGATTGTCCAAGAAATTCTCCATGAAAGACCTAGGAGAAGTGTCCTATATTCTCGGAATAAAGGTCTATAGGGATAGACCTAGATGGATGCTTGGTCTGTCACAAAAGCTGTACATAGAGAAGGTGCTGAAGAGGTTCAGTATAGAAAACTCTAAGAGAGGTCTTTTACCTCTCAGGCATGGTATTCGTCTCTCCAAGATGATGTGGCTGACCACATCTGAGGAGGTTCAATGTATGAGTAGGATTTCTTATGTTTCATCAATAGAAAGCCTCATGTATGCCATGCTATGTACTCAACTTGATATTGCCCTTGCTGTGAGTGTCACGAGCAGATATCAGTCGAATCTAGGTGAAGAGCACTGGACAGCTATGAAGAATATCCTTAAGTACTTAAGAAGGACTAAGAATTTGTTCTTGATCTTTGGAGGAGACTCTAAGTTACGAGTTGAGGGGATACTAATTCAGACATTATGTCTGATCTTGATGATAGAAAGTTCACATCAGGATATGTGTTTGTTTGCAATAATGGTACAGTCAGCTGAAAGAGTTCCAAGCAATCCATCATAGCGGATTCGACCATAGAGGCTGAATATGTCACTGCTTCGGATGTTGTGAAAGAAGGCTTCTGGTTCAAAAATTCGTTGTGGAATTTGAGGTTATGACATCAGATGCCATACCACTGTATTGTGACAATAATGGAGCCATAGCACTTGCTAAAGAATCGAGGTCTCATCAAAATCAAAGCACATCGAGCGGCATTATCATATCATACATGACTATCTCGATAAGAATATATCAAGGTGCGAAGAGTAGACTCCACGGATAACGTGACAGACCCACTGACTAAGCAGCTGAGCCAACCGAAAATGAAAGACCACCTTGAAAAGATGGGACTTAGATTTATGGCCAATTGACTTTAGTCCAAGTGGAGGATTGTTAAATGTATGTCTTAGAAGTCAATATGACTGACACATTGTAATTAATCTAAGACATAATTTATACTTAATATATTGACATGATCAATAAAAGATAAATTCTTTCATTTAAGTATAATGTGTCCTTGAATTGTCCATGAAATTAGTTTCGATATATATTCTCAAAGTATTGAGAATTAGAGACGTATTTAATTCCTAAAGGCTCCCGATCAAAGGATTATCATGAGGATGGTGATAGATTTGGATAGACTAGCACATAAATTGCTTCCTTCGAGATAGATGGATCCCTAATCTACTATGTAGAGACATAAGGTGATGAGTACGGATAGTTGTTAGAGAACAACTAGCACTGAGCGTGATCATACGAAAATTATTTGGATTTCTATTCATTCGTCAGTGATTGCCTCGATGCTGTAATTGTGTGACTGATCTTTTAACTTAAGATAGTACTACTACTCACAATGAGGCTGCTAGAGTTTGATTGATACATAAATATGGGACTCAATGAGCCCTTATAGTGGATATTGATGATAGTTGGTCCACTATAGGAGTAGGGTACGCATCAAAAGAGAATCTATCAACCTTGATAGAGAGGAGTAGTCCTATGAGATTTGAGAAACTTAGTCCATGAATCTGTGGCCACAATAGAGTGATTGATGGAAAAGAGTTTCATAACATCATATCTGGACTTGAGCTAATCGAATCTATCATATGACTGATGTTGAGGTTTGATGATTTATCCATGACCTACCATCTAATCGAAACTCACGATAGAGAGACTGAATCACTTGTTAACTATATCTAGAGATTTATTTCAGTTTTACTAGGTTGCCACTATATATTGCTAGGTGTCACTGATGGATTGTAAGAGCTTACCGGGGTTGTTTTGGATCAACAATCCTTGATTGAGTTAGAGTAAAATTTTTTCGACCCATTGAAAAAATTTAATTATACAATGATAGAGATCATTGTATGTCTCACTCCAGATAGAATTGAACCTATGAGGTCACACAATAAAGGGATCATGCCTAGAATTAGTAATTGAACTTATAAAGTGTCAATTGGGTTTAGAGAAATCCATTGGGTTCATGGTAACCTTGCTAGCACATAGTTGGACATAATTTCTCTTTCAGTTAGGACTACTTATTTGATAAGTTAATTCTAACTTAAGTATCTACTAATTATCTACTTGAATAAGATTCATGAGACTCCAATTGCTAGGTGTCTAAAGTTATGGATCACATAAATTAAGGGTGCAAATCCCTTATAAATCTCCTTGATAGTTATTATGGGGCGCCACTTTGAATTGTTCAATTTGGGCATATCCATTAATTAGAGGGCCTTTGATTTTCATATTGGGTGTCTCTTGGGTTCAAAAGAGGGTGTCTAATTATGGGTGCAAGAGCTCCAATAGTTGACACCTAATGGGCTTCCTAATGTAAGTTAGATTACTTAAGTTAATAGGAATCCTAATGCAAGTAAGACTTGTATTATATGATTGAATAAGATTCAATCTTTGTGCCTATAAAAGGAGACCTCTCTTAAGGTCCTAAGACCATCCAAGCTGCCCCCTCTCCATGCCCAAAGAGCTCCCCATGCCCCTCTTGCTTCTCCCTTTCTCTTCTTCTCCCTTGGGCGTCCCATATACATCCCATACTTGGGACGCACGTCCCAAGTGTTGTACACGCCCAAGGTATTGGGCTGCCCTTCATCTGTTGGATGTTGGTCTCTTGTAGCACCACAAGGCAAGAAGAAATGTTAGAGAGGAAGAGAAGATAAGAATCAAAGAGAAAGATCAAACATTGATCGTGATCCAGGCTTCGTTCAGATTCAGCAGGCTGAATTTTGGAGAATCAAAATTCAAATCTTAGAGGACTCTTCCAGACTGATCACGAGTGGATACTCATAGAAGCCGGACACTTGTACAGCTAATAGAGAGCCTTGTCTCTTTCAGATCCAGATTTGAAGAAAAGATTACGAATAGGTAT
>KE510313.1:22239-32731 GCA_000441515.1 Elaeis oleifera | reverse complement strand
TTTTTATCATTAATATTAAAATTTAAAATTAAAATAAATGACACATTATTATAATAAAAAAATTCATCATAATAATTTATATTTAAGATAATTTTTTTTTCATTGCTGATATGCGACTATTTATGTTGAAAATTTTTTTTCATCATAAATATTAAATTATTTATAATGAATATTTTTTATCATAAATAATTTATTGATGATGAAAATATTTTATCGTAAATAATTTTATCACAAAAAGACTGTTTCTTATAATGTATCACTGTAGAAAAATTGACAGATGCATAACATGTATTTTAAATTTTATGTAGCAAATAAATTAGATTAAATAATTTAATCTATAAAATATGCATAAGATCTAATCTTAACGCCTATCCTAGGATCTGAAATAAAATCTGTATGTATGATCATATCATATATGCATCTGTAGATCACTTCTACATACAGATCAAGTTCAAAACTTGATATCTGAGTACGGATAGAAGGTCTCCTCATCTGAATAACAAAGACTCGAAGGATGCTCACAGCTGCACAAGATGTCCGACCTCTATGGTTGGTCCACTCAAAGTCCTGCACTGATCGATCTCCTCAGAAATGCTAGTTCGCACGAAGACCTGCTGGATGGCTGATCTGCTCCTTCAAATTTCTCAGACTCCTCCGAAATCGAAGACGGACAAGGAGGTAGATGAGGTAATGGAAGAGGATGATGGAGAACCCTTTTCTCTCTTCCCAAATCCCTAGATCTGATCTAGGTTTCTTTCCCCCAAGAGGAGGAAGAACTCCATACTCGCATGTCAAAGATGACCACCCACACCAAGACCTCATGCCCAAAAACCCTTACTCATGGTGAATTAGATCCAATTTTGTTGCACAAAATTAGATCCTTTTATAGATCGCGTGGATGGGGAGATAAGGATGAAGTTCGAATCAAATTTGAACTTAGATAAGAGTCTGATTTCAAGTGAAATCCAAATCTAATTTGAATTTAAATCAAACTAGATTTTATCCTCATCTAAGGAGCTTTAAGAGTGGGCGACAAATTACTTTTTGGCTTGGAGTTTCTTACATCAATCTGAAATTGACGTTGGGAAGAGGGCATGCGCACAAGGGTGGTTGGTGGCTAGGAGAGTCCGAGCTATTTTGGACTCTTAGGGTTTATCCAATAAGACTCCAACCTAATCAAATTAGGTTATCTCCAATTAAATAACTTGAACCCAATCTAATTAGGTTTCAAATCTGATTAAATCAAATTTTAATCAAGCTCAATTTCTGGTCAAATCAGAATTAATCACCTTTAGCAATTAGGCCTTCTTATAACCTAATTGGGTCAAATCAAATCGAATCCAATTCAATTAGACTTGAACCAAATTATATTGCTCAATCAATTTGAGCTAATCAGTAATTCAATTACTGATCAATTCTCCTTTGGTTCATTAACTATTAGTAAATTGATTTATTACAACTTTTGCATCAGGTTAATGTCAATTGAATTGATGATTATATCCTAGAATGATTTTCAATCATTGATCAGCCTCTTGATCAGACAGAAACTTCTTTTGAGTGTGACCCCATAGGTTTGAACCTAAGCTGGTAGCATAGGAATAACTTCCTAAACTAATCGATGAACCATCCAGTAATGGGACCCAATGTCTGGATAGGTCGAATGATTACAAAGCAATATTCAAGAACCTACTGGCATATGGTTATCGTATAATTCATCCCTTTGATCCTAATACTCAAGATGACCTAAGGTTTAATTGTTAATCCTGAAATAGTCAACCATATTGTATCTTAACCTTTCAAATCCATCACATGGATTATCCTGATCAAGATTTTATTAAATTAAAATACAGTGATGTATTAACTCCTGAATCTGGAGAGATCAATCTCATTTTGACTCACATACCGACTTAACAAGTACTTGACTACATCCAGAAACCTTTCTTCACCTCTCTTCTAGACAGATGAATCTTGAATCTGCAGTGTGGAGATACTGAAAGAGTGTAGGTGGTTGTTAAAGAATAACTTACACTGAGCATGACCATCATGAAAACTACTTGGATGTCTACTCGCTCATCAGTGCTCTTCTCGATGCTGAAGTGGTGTGAGTGGTCCTTTGAGTTGGATGCATTGGCTATTCGTAGTGAGGCTACTAAGTTTGACTATAACTAAACTTAGACTCTTAGCCATTTGAGTCCTTGCGATGTATGTTGACTTCAGTGGGTTCAGATTCACTGTTAGGAGTAGGATGCACCTAGATGGAATCTATCAACCTCAGTAGAAAAGAGAAGTCTTATCTGATTCGTGAGACTGAGTTCAGAAAGTCTTTGACCAAAGCAAGTGTGAATACTAAAATAAGTTTCATAGGATTCACAAGTGAACATGAGTCCAGCCAATCTAGCATATGATTGACGTTGGGGTTAGACGAGTTCTCCATAACCTTCATCAAGTTGAGACTCATGATAGAAGGATTGAATCATGCGATAACTGTACTTAGGGGTTTAATATTTTATTCTATTAGGTTGCCACTACATACTACTAGGTATCACTGATGGATTGTGAGACTCATCGAGCATCATCTTGATGATCGATGACACTCGAAGGATAGAGTTGGAATTATTCTAATCCATCAAAAGGAGTTTCGATGGTATTGTGATAGGGATCATAATATATCTCATTATCAGATAGAATAGAATCTATGGGGTTACATAAAAAAGAGATTCTTATCTGATTAGATGGTTAATTAACGATTATGAATCATTGATTAACAATTATGAATTGTTGATTGGTATAATCGTCAATATGATTGATGATTAACCTTATACAAAAGTTGTAATTAAGTAATTCACTAAGAGTTAGTAAATTATAGAAGGATTAACTAGCAATTAGATTACTAATTGGCTCAATTTATTTGAGCAATGAGATTCAGATCAAGTCGAATTAAATTGGATTCAATTTGACTTGAGTTGGATTTGATTGGATCAAGCCTGATTAAGTTATGAGATAATCCAATTGCAAGAGAGACTAATTCCTAATTTGATCAGAATTTGGGTTCAGTTAAATCTTAATTAGATTAGGATTTTATTGAGAAGATTTGGTTCCTAATTGGATTAGGTCCTCTCCTCTCCTTGGGTCTAACCAAATCAGATTTGGATTAAGACAAATTAAAACACCTAGGGTCCTAATTCTCTGGGATTCTCTCTCTTGCGCATGCCCTAAATTTCATGCCAAAAATATTACATGCTAATGTATATTGGTGTGAAATATTTTTGCATGAGAGGAGGGCACAATAAAGGTGGGTGGCATCTCATCATGACTCATCATCTTAAATCAATTTGAATTTGATTCAAATTACAGTGAGGATAAGAAGGAAACAAATCAAGGGATAATAAAAAAAAAGGTGGTGCCAATTTATTCTTGTGCATTGAGAAAGAAGTTGGCTTGAGAAAAAATTAGATTTGATCTCTTTCTCATGCCACTCCTTATTTTTGGCATCAAAAATATTGGACACCCCCTCTTGTTCATGCCCCTTTTCCTCCCTATAAAATCCAAAAGTTGGTTGCCATAGGCAGATGAAAAATTCTTCTCATACGTCGAGCCTCTTCTCTCCTCTTCTTCCTCTAGTTCTTCTTCATCTCTAGAGAGTCAGTGAGATTCGAAGAAGAAGAAGAAGTTAGATGAGCCATCAAGAGAAGATCTCTGTAAGGGAGCTAGCATCTCGAGAGATCACATACCTCTGATCAGATCGGAGCTTCATGTAGATACCTGTAGAGGTCAGATGCATGTGCGGCTCAAGGAACCTTCAAATCCATGATCATTAGCTGCAGTGAAGTTTGACCCACGCTAAGGTTTTGATATTTGATCTCAAATACTTATTCTAAATTTTAGATTATGTATGTCATAGATCCAGGCATAGATAGTTTACAGATTAGATCTGATGCATGCTGGGTTAAAATGATTTAATTTAGATCTCTTTCGCTGCATTCAAAAATTTTTGAAATATATGCATGAAACTGCTCGATTTGTAATAGTGGTATCAAAGCCATGAATTTTTCTTGACATGCATAGATCTGATTTCTGATTTAGATCTAAAAATTTGAATGGATTAAAATCAATTTTGTACTGATGTAAGGTTGTCCCGATATAGGATTAATCTCCTATATTGAAAAGGTTGTCCTAGCATAAGATTGATCGATTTTAAAATAGTTTTGAACCATGTAAATCAATTTTAAGATCTAAAATTAGATGTATATGATATATCTTCGCTAATGTTAGATCTAAAATTAATATAATTAAAGTTTGCATCGAACTGATATAAGGTTGTCCTGATATCGCCCGTATCCTTGACACCAATAGATTGATTGGGACAAATTACCAAGATTGGCTCAGAAACTTGAGAATTATTCTCAATTTTGAAAAGTTGAACCATATCCTTGATCAAGATATGTCTATGTTACCAGCTCATATTAGAAATGCGGTGGTTTTGTACTTGTATTTTTAAAATTTTCAAAACATGATAATCATGCACAGTGGAAGTAAATTAAATTAAAATATTTTAATTAAATACACCAGGTCAAATATAAAACCACACATCAGATCTTGACAAGAATACATTACCAAAATCTAAAATCTGAAATCAAATAAAAGGTTAGTAGAGTACATCCGTAGATCTGATCTCTATACCTTCGGATCCTGCAGATGTTCAAGATTCGAGTCGTAGCCGCACAAGCACCCGACCTTTACTGATATCCACATGAAGATGTCTAATCGAAGCATCGAGACCACCAGTATGCTAGCATCTTACAGGTCTCACTCTCAGCTTTGGATCTGGATCCTCTCCTAGAACTCGAAGAAGATGAAGGCTGTGCAAACCCTTTCGCGTTTGATGGGATCTGAACCTGACCATCAAGAAGAGGAAGAAAATACCTTTTCTTCTCTTCTTTTTCCTCTCTATTCTCTCTCTAGATCTAATCTAATCAGATCATAAGTGTGGAGATGAAGAAAGGAGGAAGGGAGGCATTGGAAGAGAGTCCTATTGCGGCAAGAAGGGAGCGCTATATCTCTCACACACACACCCTCTCCCTCTTCTTTATTTTGTCACACATAATTATTCTTCACACCCCAACCAATCCCTAACACCCTAATAGATCAGATCAGATCTGATCTTAGGCGTTAAGATCAAAAGAAAGGGATAAGATGTGTTGAGATAGGAGAAGCGGCAAGGAAGAGTTGGAAGATATCTCACGCACAACTTCAGTGCATGCCAATCTTTTTCCATATTTTGTCACACAAAATAACATCCCATGCCCATATCAGATCCTCATCTAATATATTTCCCTTTAAATTAAATTCAAAAGGAACTAAATCAAAAGGAGAGATAGAGACCTAGAGAAGTGGTTGGCGCCCCTTCTCCCTTCACGCACGCATACCAAGAGAAGTAGTGAGAAAACACCGCTCCATCCCACTCTTGGTCGGCCAAGTGGAGAGAGAAGACTAAAAAATTTAGGCTCTAAGGATTAGATTCAATCTGATTCAAATTGAATCTCAATCGGGTTCAAATCGAGTCCAAATCGAATCGAATTTAAAAGGCTGTCAAACCTGATCTAATCAGGATTGAAATCCAAATTTGATTTGGATAATTGAATTCAATTAACATTAAATTAAATCAAAAAAATTAAATTAAATCTTATTTAAATTAATTAAGACTTGATCCATAATTTAATCGATCTCAATTAAATTATAATATTTATAATTAAGTCCCTATAGTAGTTACTAAATCTGCAATACATATAAATTAATAGTTTTTAAAATTCAAACCATCAATCCAATTAATAATTCGAATATGATCTAAGCTATTGAGATATACCGTGATCTCCATCATAGTGTCATCGAAACTTCTTTCAATGGGCTGGAAAGATTTCAACTCACTTCAACAAGGATCGTTGATCCGAAAATGATCCTAGTGAGTTCTCATGATCTACTAGTGATACCTAGTAATATGTAGTGACAATTCAGCAGAACAAAAGAATAAATCATTAGGTGTAGTTACTATGTGATACAGTCTTTCTATCGTAAGTTCTGACTAGACGGAGGTCATGAAGAACTCATTAAACCTTATCATTAGTCATATGCTAAATTGGCTCAACTCTAGTTTATTTGTGAATCTCGTAGAAACTCTTTTTTAGTATTCATACTTGCTCTGATCAGAGACTTTCTAAACTTAGTCTTGTGAATCGCATATGACTACTTCTTTTCTACCAAAATCTATAGATTCTATCTAGGTGCGTCCTACTCCAAATAGCAAATCTAAACCTACAATAGCCAACATACACTGTAAAGACTCGAATGACCAGAGACCAAAGGTACATGCAGTCAAACTAAGTAGCCTCATTACGAATAGCCAACACACCATAGGTCAAAAGATCAGTCACACCACTGCAGCATCGAGAAAATCACTAATGAGTGAGTAGACATCTAAGTAGTTTCTCATGTTGGTCACGCTCAGTGTAAGTTATTCTCTAACAACCATCTATGCTCTCATCCTAGTATCCCCACACCACAGACTCGAGACTCATTTATCTAAAAGGGAGGTGATCTATGCATGATCTTAAGGTCACGATCTTTTATGATGATCCAACAATCAGGAGCATTTAGAAATTAATCACTAATGATGTATGTCTTAAATTCTCAACATCTTGAGAATATACGAAATCATCTTTGTTAATTTTTAGGATAAATCATGGACACATACTATATGATTGGTAATAAAAATTATCCGACAAGTATAAAAACATGCCCTAGAGAAAGATATGTGTCAGTTAAAATTGGCTTCTACGGCATACATCTAATAAACTCTCACTTACACTAAAGCCAATCTGCCATATACCTAAGCTCCATCTTCTAAAGATAGGCTTCGATTTTTAGCTGGCTAAGTAACTTGGGCCTACCACATCCTATGTGGAGTTTACTCTCTACACCTTTATGTATTTCTATTCGAGGTAATCACGTATATCCCTGCTTTATGTGCTAGGACTTCTGGTGAGATCTTGACTTCTTAGCGAGGGTTATGGGCCATTATCTTTGTAGTACAGCATCATAGCATCCGATGGCATGACATCCAGTTTCATAACTATCATAAGAATCAGAATGCATCCTGCACATTTACAACACATTCAGCTTCCATTGGTCGGTTGCTTGGAGTCCTTCCAATATATTGAACCAATATAACTCAAGAATACATATTGATGTAGATATTCTACCATCAGCATCAATGTATCCTCCCACTCTTGGCTCTAACCCTTCTTCAAAGATCAAAAATAATCTCTTAGTGCTTCTCAAATACTTTAGGATATTTCATAACAATCCAATGCTCCCAGCTTAGATTCGATAAATATCTGCTCGTGACTCTCAGACCAAGACATACCAAGTCGGGTACATAACATGGCATACACCTATGCCCAAGAGGATAATGGATCCTTCTTGGAGATTTCTATGCTGAATCCTTTTAGCACCTCTTCTATGTATTTATCTGTGAAAATTCAAACATCCTTTTAGATCTATCTCTATAGACCTTCATTTTCAGAATACAGGATGCTTGCACCAGGGCTTTGATGAGAAAATTCTATATGCAATCATATCTTAACTGATGTCAGCATGAGACACTCCCACTGACCTTCATGTAAACACATGATTCCTCCTTATTTTGATGGAATCAAATAATTTGATCACATCATTGAAACAACCATTCCAACTTCGAGATTTTTGCTTAAATCTATGAATGGATCTTCATAGTGTAATCTCTATCATTGAAAATGAAATTCATAGGCCAATGCATATAGATACCTTCCTAAGATGTCCTTTTAGTAGGGCTATCTATATATCTATTTCTTAGAATCGATGTCCAACATCATCTCATTATAGATTTTGGGATCATCTCTATGTTTTCTATCTCCCATAAGAAATACTTTCTCTGGATCATTTGTAAGAATACCAAGTACCTTTGAGAAGGTTGGAAGATCCTACTAGATCTATGAGGTGGAGAGATACTATATGTACTAGCTCATCATAAATAGGTTGTACAGGTTCTATGACTCGTTGCTCTTCAGAGACTCTCTCTTCGAGTTTATCTTCCCACTGTTTCTAAAAAAATAGTATGATTGCCCACAATCACATTGTGAACCATTGGGAAGAAAAATCATATTCCAAACCTCTTAGGATATCCCATAAATAAGCTCTCACAGTCCTATACTCAAACTTGTCCACCATACCATATCACATATGGTGTGGTGAAACTAACTTTAGAGGAAACCTAATTTAAATTCAAAATTAAGGCTTATCCCTAAAGAAACTAAGGTTAAATCAATGATGTTTATGATGGTCCGGACCATATCTTATATAGTACCACTCCTTTCAAATATCCCGTTAAGTTGAGGTGTACAAGGAGGATTCCATCATGAAACTGTGCCTTTTCTTGAGATAATCATAAAATATTCTATTTGGTATTACATCCTCGATCTGATTGAAGTACCTTTAGAATTTTTTGGTTTACTTCTTTATTTCACATCTGAATTTTTAAACCTTTCAAAGCTTCAGATTTGTATCTCATATACATACCTATACCATGACTGATCATCAGTAAAGGTAATAAAGTATAGAGATAACCTCCCTCATTTGGCTCATCAAATGGGCCGCACACATCAAATGTGTACTAAGATAAGTATCTTAGCAGTCTTATCTCTTTGTCCTATAAAAAGCAGCTTGGTCATTAATTCTTAAAGAGATAATTTACAGATTAGATATAACTCAACAGTTAATGAGCCCAAAGGCTAATTTTTCTCCAGTCGATAAATCACTTCTTCTTCTATATGACCTAGCCTAAGGAACCACCTATATACTTTAGGTTTATTTGATTTTTGGATCTCTCAAATCCAATGGCATTCACTGTTTGTTCAAATAAGTTCACAGATGCATCACCATGCAAATAATAAAGACTATCTCTAAGAACTGAATCCAAAACAGTAGTCGCAAAGGTTAAATGCCCATGGCCACAGTGCAATTGTTGCACCATTGCCAACTCAAAAAAGTACTTCACCTTCGCTCAGCCCTCTTCCTTCTCTTAGACCCTATACAGAAGTGCGTAACATGTACTAGAGTCTAATACTCAATTAGGAGAAGAGGAAACCATAAGATCAGTTTTGAGCAATTCTGACATGCCTTTCAAAGATGTGTCCATATTTTTTCAGGCTTTCTAGATATGTACATCTGAACTTTTCAAGATCTTTTAGTTACCAACATATTGATCAATTTAGTTAAGGTGCTATAATATTTATGAAGGAAAATTAGCTTTTTTTGCTGTAGGATCTTCCAGATCTAATGAGATCTGGGATGGAATATTTCGAAAAAATTATCCTATGATATTTTAGATCTAAGATCTATTAGATCTAATTCCTATTATCTGATATTAAATCTAAAATTAAATCTAAAACTTGAGGAACAGAGAAATACCTCTAGGGTAACTTGATTACCCTGTAGATGATCGCAGCAATGCCCGAGATTCTGATGTAGTCATGCAATCGTCTGGCCTCTACCGGTATCCACTCGAGCAGGATCTGGATCATCTTCTCCTCGCAAATCTTCACTCTAAAAATTAGATCTGGATCTGATCTAGAAGATCTTCAAAAGATCTTCTGAAGCTGGAGCAGCAGCTTCTCAACAAATCTCTGCAGCCTCTTGATCAGGGAGTCACCACGCCTTGGATAAGCACCAGATGGATGCCCAACTTCTTGGACGTGAAGAGGGAGAGAGAGGGTCAGAGGGGTGTGGAGAAGTGAAGGGGTTTGAGGCTTTTGCTAGGTATTGAGCAGATTCTTCTAACCCTAGGCACAGACAGGGTTTAAATAGACCCTGTTGCGCCATGCAGTGCCACATCATTCGACCCATCAAAAAATTCTAATTAATTCTAAAAAAATTTTGATTGATGAAGTGATGTCATCTGATCACATCAGATAAGAATCTCCATAATTCCTCCTACTGTTGGTACCAACACTGGATAAACTCAGTGAGATTGGCGCCCAATAGTTTGAGTCGATCAAGGCATCAGAGTCCTCATCTCATGGGACTCTGATCCTTATCCAATTGGGGTGCATGCCCAATCTGATCTTGGTACCCACTTTGAGGCTTAATTTAGCAGGTGAAACACTCCACAAAAACTCTCCAATGACCTCTTGCCAAGTAGCCTTCAGTCCAAGGTCCATGGGTCAACGTTTGATCGATGTCCTAAAACGGAATAGCAGGTGACAGGAATTGGCAGGTGTTTGTCTTAAATTCATCTCATGAATTAAGACAAGACTTTTCTGAACTGGACTGGCTCCAGTCAGACTGAGAGAAACCTTCTCAAGGTTCTCTGGGTGAGTCAAATCACATTTGGCTCAGTCGAGATAGAAAAGATTACACGAAGAGAAAGTTAGGCTCAATCGTATGCTAGCACGATTTTCTT